>JAKUHH010000030.1:467519-711430 GCA_022701365.1 Mycocentrospora acerina | reverse complement strand
GCCCGGGGGAGGGGTGAGGGGGGGAGGGGTGAACAATTGTGTTGATGTGTGGGTGTGGGTGCGCGGTGCGGTGCGGCGCGAGGCGAGGAGGCGGAAGGAAGCGTGTTTTGTGTACGAGAGGGTGTGGTGTTGAGAGGGGGGTTTGAAGTGCGTTGGTATGGGGGAGAAGGTCTGGATGGCGGGGTGTATTTTTCTTTCACACTGTGGGAGTCAATCGGTTGGGGGGTTGGGAGTTGGATTGTGTCATGTCATGTCATGGTATGTTGTGCTCAAGCAATCGCGCTCTTCACTTCCGAGCGCCATCTGGGCCTTTGGCCTCAAGTGAGACATTCCGTCTAGCTTTGATTTTGATTACCATGTTGCATTGCTCGGCATTCATGTTCCAGTGTGAGGTAGCTGATCTGTTTATCCTATCTACCCGATAGCTACTTTTCAGACGGTCTGAAAACAGCTCTTCCTGGGATCAGCATAAGGACCGAGGCCGACGTTGCAGTGCGTTGCGTGCTGCGGCTCGAGTGGAGCGGAGTGGAAAAAGAAAGCCAAACAGGGACCTTGTTTACTAGGGGTTGGGGAGGCAAAGCAGATGACAAGGCTATTTGAGACATGCACTATAGTCGCGCGGCAGCTAGCAAGCAAGCGAGCGGCATCAAGAGTGGGGAAGATGACAAGAGGAGGATTGAGGGAGACGACAAGGAAAGTGTTGGGATGGACGAGTTGCGATTGTGCAAGAGCCGGGCGTGGGCATTGCGTTTGCTTGATCGTATTTGTTGCCACAATGAGGGGATAAAGTTGAGAAGCAATATGGCTTCCTCGGCCAGTCGTTCACATGAATGGCCATGAATGGATCGTCTTGACGGAACGGCGCAGTTGAGGGTGACGAATTGCGGTGAGTGCCTGAGCTAATCTCTCGTTCCAATATTTGACGGCAGTTTGATTGCGGACACAACTCTCACTCAGTGCACGCTAGGGTTGCGTGTAGACGAAGTGTTGGGTGAGATGACAAGACGTGCCAGCTGCTCTGTGCCGAGCATCGATCTCCTTGTCATACCTGGCCTGTATCTTGCATTCCTTCCGCAAGAGCGCCGGCCCGTATTCTCCATGCTCGTATGTCGACCATCTTGACGCTTGTCTGTGCGGCTGGGGGGAACGACACGGGGCCTGAATGCAGCAACACGGTATATTATTGGACGTTCTACTTTGGCTTCAAGTTATGACAGATGGACGACGGCCTTGGTAGCAGATGGACGGGGGACTTTCCCCAAAGCATTGCAGGCCGCTTGGCGTGGTGGGTAAAAAGCCGCCAGGACACTTTATTCTAGTCGTCTAGGGTACCAAATCGGGAGGGAGTCATTTGATGGACAGAATACGGAAGGGCCAAATGCATGACGACGGCCGCTTATGCACGACGCAGAGCAGCGCGGCATGCAGCAGGCATGGATGATTCGATAGTTGCCTGCTGACAGGTTTGGGCGTGTTCAATCAGCAGCCAGAGGGGCTTGTGACTGGCAAAGTCATGGCCCATTCTGGCGCA
Source organism: Mycocentrospora acerina (assembly GCA_022701365.1). Lineage (NCBI taxonomy): Eukaryota > Fungi > Ascomycota > Dothideomycetes > Pleosporales > Mycocentrospora > Mycocentrospora acerina. The sequence goes on along the minus strand of JAKUHH010000030.1, from coordinate 709,899 downwards.
AGGCGGCCGCGATAGGCAGCTCGAGCGCGGGGCTTGGGTGGGCAGACGGACGCTCGAGCTGGCGTGCGAGCGTCGAGCGTCGAGCGTCGAGCGGCGAGCATGGAGCGATGCAGGCTAGCGGTCGCAATCTCACGCTGCAAGTAATCGTGCTCCGCTGCTGCTGCCCGTCGTCATGGTGGCTTTTGGGCCCTCTGCCCGCTAGACGACACGACTTCCGCCGTTAGCTCAGCCGGATTGCGAGCGGGCCGCCAGTCTGTGTGTGTGTGAGTGTGTGTGTGCGTGTGTGTATGTGTGCCTGGGGGTGTGTGTATGCCTGGGGGGTGCTGTACAAGCAGGACACAATACACGAGGCATGGAATGCAATACACACAATACATGGAATACACTACACACGAGGCATGGAATACAATACACACAAGGCATGGGATACAATACATACAATACATGCACACATACACACAATCCACTGCCCACACACAATCTACACATACACACAATACACACATACATACAATACACACATACATACAATACACACAATTCACACAATCCACCCAATCCACCCAATCCAAGCGTCACGCTGCAGTCAAGGATACCGCGAGGGCCCAGCTCCCGGTGCCGGGACTCGTGCAGCTGCGCGGCCAGCAAGCGTGCAGAGACTCTGGCTCTCGCAAACCCTTACAGCGGCTACCAGCAGCTGTCCTGCAGCTCACGTGGCTGCAGTGCCTCCGCCTGCCGCCTTGCTGCGCGGCCTTAAACCTGCCTGCGGTAGCTCGCTTTGCCTGCGGTGCTCGAGTTGGAGCCCTAACTGCAACTGTCGCTGCGACTGCAACCGTAGGCCCCCAGCTCCCAGCTCCCAGCGCCCAGCGCCCAGCTCCCAGCTCCTAGCTGCACTGCCGTCGCGATAGCACTGGCGGCGATCTGCACCCGCGATTCGTCACTGGCTCTGCGCCGCCCGCCCAAGGCAAGCATCGCTCCCCTCCCGCTCCGTGAAAGACTGTGCGACGTCCTCCAAGCAGTGCTGCCCGCTGTCCGCTGTCCGCTGCCCACTGTCTGTCCACTGTCCACTGTCCACTCACTGCCCGCTGCCCGCTGTCCACTGCCCGCCGTGCTCCGTGTCTGCTGGCCTCGCCCTCTTGCGCTGCCCTCTGCTGCCGCTGCTGCTGCAAACGAGTCGCCTTGCTTGGCCTCGCTGCCCACGCCCTGGAAGAACCTCGGGCCTGCTGCAGCGCGTCGACCACACACACACCCACGCCCACACAGCACACGTCTGTCCGTCCTGCTACGGCCACCATCTGCCTGTCATCGCTCGCCCTCACGCCCACACCCGCACCCGCGCCCACTGCCACTGCCACTGTCACTGCCGCTCCCGCGCCCGCCTCGCCAGCCGTCCTATGCCCCACGCCCGTCGCTCCTGTCTTGTGCGCTCGCCTGCTCTCGTCACCGCGCGCGCGCTGCCGATTGGCCTGTCCGCGAGCCAGCAGCCCTGACGCTCGCCGCTCCAGCGCTCGCAGGGTCCTGGGCCGCTGGGCATGTACTCTGTGCATCCCGTCCAGGCCATGTCCGTGTCCAACGGTTCCATTGGGAACGGCGTCATGGACCCGTCCGCCGGCACCATTGACCCGTCCACCCTCGATACAGCAGGTACGACCACCAACATGCACCCTCACCTCACTGTCGCCGCCCTGCGAGCCTCTGCGCGCGTCGCACAACTGCCCATCGCCGTGTAGACGCGCTCCGTCGCTGCGCACGCGTCGGCTTGCGCGCCTGCTGCATCCGCGTCGGCTTCCGTCGCCTGCCGCACGCACGCACGGCGCCGACACTGCCTGTCATGAGCCCGCTAACTCTGCCCCCAGATGCGCTGCGAGGCACGTCCAACCCCATTGCACCCCAACCCGCACGCGGGCTCAAGCGCAGTCGCTCGCCCGACAATAGCTACGGCGACGCGCAGCACGGCGACGACCCAGGTATGCCTGCCCTCCCGATGGAATCGCGCGTTGCGCGTCGATACACTGCCATTGCTGACACACACCCGCTGCAGACGACGGCAAGCCACGCAAGCGCGGACGCCCACCAAAGGCCGCCAAAGGCGCGTTTGCTGCGAGCCCTAACCGCGCATCCCACTCATTGTCTGCGCCCGCGCCTCCTGTGCAGACGCCGCGCCTGCACTCGACGCCGCTGCCTCAGGGCTCTCCTCCCCTTGTGTCCCCCTCGGCAAAGTCGACGCCCACTAAGCCCGCAGTCATCAAGGCGTTGCCCACTGTGCGCGACCACACCACCGACCAGCTCAATCAAGAAGGCGACGAGTATATTCCCCGCGAAATCGACGACGCCGGCGAGCAAAAAGTCACCCAGAACGGGCACCCGCTCAAAGGACGCGAGTACCGCTGTCGCACCTTCTTCGTGCCCAACAGAGGCGACAAGCTGTTCATGCTGGCGACCGAGTGCGCGCGCGTCCTAGGCTACCGTGACTCGTACCTGCTTTTCAACAAAAACCGGTCGCTTTACAAGATCATCGCCACGCAGGCAGAAAAGGACGATTTAATCCAACAAGAGATTCTGCCATATTCGTACCGCTCCAGACAGATTGCCATTGTCACGGCACGGTCCATGTTCCGACAGTTTGGTAGCCGACTCGTCCAAAACGGAAGGCGTGTGCGCGACGACTATTGGGAGAGCAAGGCCCGTAAGCAGGGCTTTACCGAAGAAGACGCAGCCGGAGAAAAGAGGCCAGGCGCTGCCAAGGCGAGAGAGGCCGCAGCAGCAGAAGCCAACCACGCCAGTGCCATGGCCTTTACGCATCCAGGAGCGTTTGCGGGCAATAATCAAGACTACCTAGGCGTTGCTGTGAACCCGTTGCAGCCCTTTGGCGGACTCAACCCAGCCCCCGGAAGCATGCCTACTACAGTTGTGGATCAGTACATTCCGCGCACCACGGCGGAAATGCATCCTCGAGACTACAGCGGTGTGCAGCGGCCACGACACGAAATGGCAGGTGCGCCGTACGTGGACACGACTAGACCGACTGCCTCTGGCGAGATTCTCAACCAAGCCACCCAAACTGCCGAGTTTAACAAGGCCATGGAGCAGCAGCGCAAGGGTCGCAAGGACTATCTGGACAAGATCTGGACCCGGCCGCACGAGCCGACTGTGCAAACCAACCGCCCAGGAACTGCCGAAGGAGATGCCATACCACAAGTCTCGCAGGCTGTGCAATCTCCTCGTGTGCCGACACACACTGCCTTGCCAGGCAATCAGTACGGCATGGTAGCCCAGACTCCACAGCGGACAATGCAGGCCATGGGAGCGCAGCCGTACCGTCAGCAATCTCTTCCGCAGAACAGCATGATTCAGTCGCCCATGGGCCAGCAGCATAACCAACTGCGACCAGAGATGCATCGTCGTCCACCAAGCATAGGCATGCCTCAGGGCATGAGTCCTTCCGTCATGAGTCCTGGTATGCTTCCTGGCGTACAGAACCCAGGCCACGGTTATCCTCAGTCTCACATGTGGCAAGGCCCTCCACAGCCGTCACCTCTCTCCCAGCAGCACAATATGCAGCAGTACGCCCAACGACCTCCCCAACAGTCGCCACACCCTCAGCAGTCCCCGATGCATGCTTCTCCTCAGCTCCATCATGCACAACACAGCGGCTCTATGCATGTCACGCCCATGCAGCAGTACCAAACTATGGGTACTATGGGAGACACCGGATATCCCGCCATGGGCCAGACTCCGTACCAACCCAGCCCAAGTCCCCATCAGTTCATGCAACACCAGAGCTCGGCTGGGCAACAACCTAGTATGCCTGGATGGGCTCCTCCACAGGCTCAGCAAGGATGGCAATACTAGGCGTTTGACGTACCAAAATCAAAGAGCTTGCAACCCGCATTAGCGCTTTGATCGGATTTACCTGCACTGGATCGGCGTTTGGCACCAATTCTGGATTATTGAAGAGGTACCATATTGTCATTGCACCACTACTTGACTTCCATTTGTGCCCACGTTCTATGTACTCTGTACACCATATACGCGCTGTCCTTACTTCGTATTTTACCCCAAGATAGTTTCCATTGGTCGTTCTTGTCGGGAGGTCACCATTCTCGGGATCTTACATGTCGCTTGTTCAAGAATCATCTGGCGAACTGGCGAACGGCGCTCCTCACTCTCCACTTACTCGAATCAGTCATGTACTGTAACCACGAATACTGCACGATGCATGCGAGATGATCAACTATGTCAATTCACGAGACCAGAGACATGTTTAAACGATGGTCGGCTCGGATCTCTTCTCATGGCATCTGAGTATACGACAGGCCTTGCGATCCTCATACCTGTGGGCCTCGTTCCCGGTTTTGACACTGCTACTTTACACACGACATTCTACCATCTTTTTGGAATCGTCACTGCTTCGCGTTGCTCCTCACTGTACTGCATGGGTCTGCGGGCATAGTCGGTCGCTGCTCATCCTGGAGTTCTGCATCGTCGAGGCTTCTTCATTTCATCAGATTGCTATTGTTCTTTATTGCTCTTTTTTCACTGGCCCCTATCCGTATCGTTTGGTGGATTGTCGTTTGCTTGCACAAGATTCCCCCATACCCATACCCCATTTCGTAGTGCGTTGCATCTTCTTGCATTTTGGGCATCGAGAGGATATAAATAACGGGTTCAGGGCTGGATGCTGCGGTGGAGAGTGGGGGTGTGGAAATGCATGAGAGGAAAGCATACGAAGGAGTAGTCTCTTTCCTGACACATCTCTACTAATATTAATATCAACCCGTTCCGCAATCTATTCTATTGCTCTTCTCATTCCAAGTTGTACTGGCCAGCTAATTCTTGACCATAAATCCCAATCACGCAGCATTCCAACTCGTAAGCAGGGGGGAGAGCTTTTCAAGCGGTATTCTTACTTGCGCGTCGCGATTGCACAAATGCAGGGGAACAAGCGCTCGCATTGACAAATATCATTACTACAACATCACTATTACAACAGCGTAGAACCATAGTAATGCAGTTTGCAAGATCTCTCCCAGGGTAAAGTGGATTGTGGTAAGACGCTGCGGCATCAGATCCCGGCCAACTCACCACTCTCAATTTCGCATCACAAATATCACGGGACTGTGTACAGATACATCGATACCCTCAACAACATAGCGGCCCGGTATGTAAACCCGAGAAAAAGACTACTGCATTCGCAACCCCCTCCCCAAACACCAAACATAGCGCCGGAGCAACTTCCTAAAGGCAATTGTCCAACCTGTCATAGATTCCCAAACTCGTCTGTTCTGATCTTCGTCTACCATGAGTTAGCCCTCTTCAGCCCAAGCGATGCCTCAACAAGCCGAAACACACCAACCCAAGCTAATCCAGCCCATCAACTCCCGCTGCGAACATCGGTGATCTAACACAGGGGGGGGGAGAGAGAGAGAGGGAGGGCGGTGCAATTACCACTAGCCCAACCTGCCGACCTAACCAACCAACCTACCTATCTAGTTCGGTATTACCATCGCGATGTGGCTGAACGTATCCTCGGGCAAGGATTCCGAACCACACAAAGCACTCACGCGCAGCACCTCGCATTTACGAGACCCTTAGACTAGGATTATTAATAATAATTAAAAAAAAAGGAGAAACAAGGAAATAAAAGAAAGAAGGAACCAACTAAAAGGCTAGGGCTAGAATGGAAAACGTAAATAAAACGTCAAGAGGGAAAATACCGGGAGCTGTGGGAGTTATCGTGCTCGTCGCAAAAGGCGCGTATGGCTGGACATCTGGCCCGCTGGATGAGTTTTTGTCATCGTCGCCGTCGTCGTCGTCGTCGCGGGCGGACCCGTATGCTGGGTTGGTATTTACAGTCAGTCAACTAGCTAGTGCTTATGCGAGCACGATCTTCGATATCGTGGCGTGTGGAGTCGCCGCGTATCCACTGCGGAGGTTGCGCCCGCACTACTTGCCTCACCTATGTATGTGACTGGGATTCTAAAGGTGTGCATACAACGTGCATAAGGGGGTGCTTTTTTCTTTCAATGGTGCTGGCCGCAGTTGCGACTGACTGGTGGGATAAATGTCCCTGTGAGACGAGATGAGGTGAGATGAGGCAAGGCAAGGCGAGGTGAGGACGACATCTTGGGACGTTGGCGAAGTCTTGGGGGAAACGCAGTCGGAAGGCTGTACACTCAGCTTACCGAACCGAGCTACTTGCTTCGCTTGGTGCAGCTATGGCCTAAATTGGAGTATCGCATGTGTGAATTTTGTTTACCGGCAGGCATTTCGCAACGTCAGGAAATCGTTGTACGACGCTGCAGGAACAGCGACTCTAGCATCGCGGTATACAATTATGGCAATGTCTACAGCGTGAAAAAAAGACATGAGGCTGAGAATAACTGTTAACCAGTTAGGTGAAGGTCAGTTCTGTCTTTGCTGCGCCACAGACCATGGCTGGTCTTCCATGTTGCTGTCCCCAGCCCTCACTCAGCCTTGTTGGCCATCGAAGAGTGCAACCTTGAGGTGCGGTTCGAACCAAACGACTTTTAATCTACAAAAACACAGTTACTTTCTACGCATGTCAAGAAGACTTGCCTTTTACGCGGTGGATTTCGGATATTGCTCCTGGAAAATCGATATCATCATCATCGTCAACATCTCGCTAGTCGGTTGTGCAACTTCAGCCTTCTCCGCACCAAGATGAATATTTTCGAGTACAAACCGCTTGATTCCGAGGCTCCAGCTTTTCGATTGCTGCGACTATGCAAGGGTGAAGGGCTCGATATCGTTTGTAAGCTCTTCCAAGCATCGTTTGATAGCGACGACTTGATTCCCTACGAGGCTCTCTCCTATACATGGGGCGACACAGAAATGTCTGCTTCCCTGCAGATAAACGGAAGTAAGCTTGAAGTCACTGAAAATCTTTACATGGCACTTCAACACCTCCGTTTGCCCGAAACAGACCGGATTCTTTGGGTAGATGCCATATGTATTGACCAAAAAAACCACCGAGAGCGGGGGCACCAAGTTCGACAGATGGGGAACATCTATTCCAAAGCTGAACAGGTCATTCTCTGGCTTGGTTTTGCGACGGACGAAACAAACGTTCTCATGGACTCTCTGAAGCGACTGGAAACAGAAAGTCACACTCTCAAATGCAACGACTGGAAGCTCGCAGACGAACGCTGGATGGGGCTTTGGTTGCATGTGCAGCCCCTTCTTGAATTCGAGTATTGGCACCTTGCGTCCCGACAGCGTGCAGGCCTGGAATCGCTCTTGAGCCGGCCTTGGTTCAAGCGAGTATGGATATTACAAGAAGTCGCCAATGCAAAAAGGGCTGTTGTCTGCAGCGGCTCCAAAGCCGTCTCGGCACGTATCTTTGCCCTTGCACCATCGCTGATACGTGCGCACCCAGAGCCACATTGTCAAGCTGTCCTAGATATCATGCCCGGCCCATCGAGGACCGATTCTTGGTGGAGCCACAAGCGAGACCTCTACCATCTCCTGCTGAAGTTCAACGAAAGCAAAGCGAGTGATCCACGAGACATGGTCTATGCGTTGCTTGGTTTATGCCTGGGTGCACAGGATGCTGATAATATCCCTGCCGACTACACGATGGGAGTTGAGCAAGTTGTTGAAAATGCTGCTTCGTACTTGTTTGGTCTATCCGAGTGCTCTTATCGAACCATTCCAGAGCTGGTTAGCAACGCGAATCTGTTGAATGCCCAATTGCTCAGTAGAGGAGCTAGATCAAAGGATAAGAAATTTATTACTGATTTTCTCATACAGCGCGGCAGCGAAGTTACAGTGACTGAAAAGATAGTTGTTGCGGCAGCAAGTAACCCTTTGAATGGAAGAGAAGTAATGGAGGTCCTTCTTGAGTATCGAGGCAAGGAATTTAAGATCACGGAAGAGGTAGTGAAAGCGGCAGTAAGGAACGCTCAGAGCGGATTAGAAGTATTGAGTCTCCTTTTTGAACAGCGAGGCTATGAAATCAGTATCACTGGGGGTATAGTAGTGGCGGTTGCAGAGAATGCCAGGCTCAAGAAGAAGATCATGTGCTTTCTCCTAGAGCATTTGTATCGTTACTATCAGCTTACAGAGCGCGCTAGAGAAAAGCTGATCGAACTATTCGATGTTGAGGTTGTAGAACTTTGCTTCAACCATCAGGTTTGGAACGACGTCACTGAGAAGGTAGTTGAGGCAGCAGCAGCGAGAACCCTTTCGAACGGAAAAGAAGTAATGAGGATTCTGTTTAAAAGGGGATTCAGCCGATATGTTATCACCGAGAAGACAGTAAATGCAGCATTGAGAAATACTCAGAACGGAAAAGAAATAATGGAGGTCCTTCTTGAGCAGTGTGGAGAAGAGGTGGTCATGATTGCGGTAATGGGTGGAATGGGGATGATAGGGCCGCTTCTCGAGCAGCAAGGCAGAAAAGTTAAGATTACCAAAGAGGTTATGTTAGCAGCAGTAGGATCTGCTCGGAGCGGAGGAGAGGTAATAAGGTTTCTCCTTGGGCAGCCAGGCAGCGACATCGAGATTAATCAGGAGGTGGTTGAAGCAGCTGCTGGAAACATTTGGAGCGGAAAGGAAGTAATGAGTGCTCTTCTTGAGCAGCGAGGCAGCGAAGTCAAGATTACTGAGGGGGTAGTAGGGGCGGCTGCGGGAAACTCTTGGTGCGGGATAGAGGTGATGAACTTGCTTTATGAGAAGCGAGAAAAAGAAGCAGTCATAGCAGTGGTAATGAGTGGAGTTAGAGCAGTAGGCCTTCTTGTCAGCCAGCGAGGCAGCGAAGACAAGATTACACTGGAAGTAGTAAGGGCGGCGGCAGGATATCCCGACGGCGGCAAACTCATCGAATATCTGCACAAAATCACAAGCATCAAGATCTCTGAAAAAGTGGTTGAATCTGCAGCCACCAGTGGCCAAGAAGCCACTCTTCATCTTTTCGAAAAGTGGGCTGGTGCCGGCATCGTGTCACAACAATGGAGGCATGTTACACAACTCTGCGCCGCCGCAAAGAAAGGAGATTCCAAGACTGTTTTTCGACTTGTTCAACAACGTATCCCTCCAGACAAAAGGGACATCCGAGATGCCACTCCTTTGTGGTATGCAGCACAGAAGGGGCACACAGATGTCGTGCGGGTTCTCCTAGCGACAAACGCCGTGGACATCAATGCCCAGAGCATCACTAAGCGCACACCACTCTTCTGGGCTGCAGCTCGCGGTCATGTTAAAGTGGTCAAGTTACTCCTAGACCATGGTGCTCGTCAAGACTATGTAGATGAGAATGGAAGATCGCCGCTGGCCATTGCACAATTAAATAATCAAGCAGAAGTGGCGAATCTTCTCATCAACGACATTGCCATGAAAACGGCTGCTCACAAAAAGAGCTCGAACAAGGGAACAACAAGATGTGGAAATTCAACAGGTGAAAAACTTCTGAGCAAGGTTGACGTGGGAACGGACTTGAGCAGGATCAGTTGAACAAGGGAATGTGCCGCGCGATTTCATGGATATCGTGTGACTACATTCAAAGCAAAGAATCTTCGGTACCAATGACCTTGATGTCACTATGGAAAACATAATGGCCAGCCCGCTTCAGTTACAAGGTTACAGTTTTTGCATGTATTAGGCTGCGAAGAAGAGGCAGGTGACTTGGCGAGCGGGTTACAGTGCATCGAACGGCACGAAAGCTTCAGCTGTCGATGTTCATGACTGTTTGAGCTGAAACTGAAGTAACAAGGTGATAGGTATTATAAAATATTACTTAAGCCGCGGCCATGTTAGGGACCGTGAGGCCGAAATGGAATATCATTCAAACTTGATCTACGGCGCAACAACGCTGCTATGAACATACTGAGTTCTCCTACCACTACATCAAGGTCTTTATAGAAAACCAAGAGCAAACAAGTAGAATTGACTGGAAAGCTCCTGGTCGCTTCTAATCCGTCAAGCATACTGCCACATTATCTGATTGGCAACTGGCTCTTAGACTCAAAGCTGTACCTTAGCCACTCTCCCACTGCTCTCAAGCTCTCCCATCTCACGCTCTCGTCTGACTCTTGCATGAGCTCCATAACCCTGCCTTTTAGGCCCAACTTCTCCAATTGCTGCCTCTTTTCTGGTACTTCCTTGACAAGGCATGCCACGTCATTGCACCCAATGGCCAGTACCTGCTTGTCGTTTTCCCAGCTCTTAGACAAAATCTCCGCAAGCTTACGAGGCAGCTCTCCCTTGTTATCCTCTAAGATACGGCGCGCGTTCTCGCGCCAGAAGTCGGGGTTGCGGTGAGGTGGTGACCAGCGAAGATGACCCGTCCGCAGCTCGGCAGCGTATTCATCAAACGTAGTCTGAGTCTTGGTGTATTCCTCAAGAAGTTCGTTGAGTGACTTCAGATCTTCAAGAGCATCTTCGTCTGTCAAATGGCGCGATTTCAGACTCGAGAGGAGTGATGGGAGACGGGCAAGAACTGCCGAGGGGAGGAGCGTGTTTCGGTTGGTGGTCAATAGGTTCACGAGGGTTGAGAGTAGGAGGCGAGTAGCCTTCTCCTTGGGTGATACACGTAGGAGATGCGTGTATAAAATGACAATATCGTGTTCACTAGAGACAATTAGCGTAGGCAATATCAGGACTTCAATGTCATCTTACTCTTGGAGCCCATCACCAACAAGTTCGCCTTCAAAGCTGAGCTGCCAGATGACAAGTAGAACATGGTACAGAAGTTGCAGTCCTACACCGCCTGACAGACCACCTTCTGTGCTACGAATACTAGCACTACCACCGCTGCCGTATAGCGTCGAATCTTGGTCCTTGGTGGACCCTGCTGCCGCTCGCAGAATGTCGAACAAAGGATCCAGGGTTTCTTTTCTTTGCTTCCAGAAGATTTGCCGAGACCTGGCACTTCGAAGGACTGCGGAAAATTCCCGCACGGCAATGTCTTGCAGGCCAGCATCTGAGGCCTTGGCAAGCGTAGATAGGTATGTGTAGAGCTGGGGCAGAGCTTCATCGACCTGGGAAGTATCCTTTGATGGCTGGATTACGGCATAAGATAGAAGGCCTGAGAGTACTGATGATGTGAGGAGTGGGACAGGGTCCTCGTTGTTCGATGAAGCTTTCAGAAGGGGCAGGAAAGGCTTGTAAGGTGTTGGGTGCTGTACAAGAGCGGACGTGAGGGCGGGAATATCTGCACGCAATCAGTATCACTCGTACCCATTGTAATTTCCCTCCTAAGCATACCCTCAAGCATGTCCCCCAGCAGCACTAGCATGTAGTGGATGATGTCCTGGCGTTTCGCTGCCGCCTCAAAGATACTCTGAGAGCCATTTCCGCCCAAAAGCAGTGTCACAAAACTGTCCGTGTCCGAATCGATTGTCTGTTTCCGTTGCTCCTTGCGCACCTTGTCAATTGACTTGATCTTCTTCAGGTCTGCATCCGTGATGGTCTTGGCCCGAACTGCGCCTTCCCATGATATTGGCCGCGCGCGGATGTTGTTTTGGATCGAGGTGAGATATGTGGGCGGATCTAGCGACATTTCGAGGAGGTCCTTCGAGGATATGTGCTGGAGGGTGCGGGGCTTGGAGCTGACGGAGTGTGGATGGAAGCTCTGATGTTGGCGATTGCTATCACGGCTCACCAAGCTCCGTCATAGCTCTAGAATCTACTAACTATATCAGGACTAGATGATTAACTTTTGTCTTGGCATCAAATGTTAGACTTCTGCGGTTTTGACGACAACGCGACAACGACAACCTCACCACAACATCGAGGGTCGCTCAGCACATACAAAGCCGAGTAAATGGAGTATTTTAGCCTTAAAAGGTCGAGTGCCGCCGATCGCGGCCAGGCCAACTTGTCTAGCAAAGTCTATGTTCGATCAACAAAAAGTGGCAAGGTTCAGAAAATCGTGAGAGAGTTGTATCTACGACAAGACATTCCCTGCTCGTCGAATCTTTGCCGGGCATGCTTAGATATAGCACCTACGGATTACTCGAAGAAGGGTTAGAATTCAAATCTCACGTGAAAAACAAGGCTGACTCGATCTAGTCGCACCGTTTGTGCTCTCAGATACCCCGGCCGGATCAGAACACTTTCCAAACGGGCAGTACCTTGTGCCAGACACTAATGCTCTCCTTACCGGGATGGATCTTTTTGAAGTTGAGACAGCATTCCATGATGTCATTATTCTCCAAACAGTTCTAGAAGAGGTCAAGAATCGCTCTTTACCATTGTATCATCGCCTGATTGCCTTAACCAAGAATGAAGGCAAGCGCTTTTACGTGTTTTTTAACGAATTTCGCCAAGAGACGCACGTAGCTAGAGATGCAGGAGAAACTATCAACGACCGTAATGATCGCGCTGTGCGAAAAGCCGTCCAGTGGTACAATCATCACATTACGCAAGCAGTTGCTGCGCGCAGTCAGAAGCAGAAGCGAGTACCCACTGTGGTCATGATCACTGACGACAAGGACAATCTGAGAAAAGCAAAGACAGAGGACGTCCCTGCCATGACGCGTAAGTCGTCAGACCTAACTATTTAAAAACTACTAACAACCATAGTGGCGAAGTTTGTTTCAGGTCTGGAGAAGCCAGATGAGCTGCTGGATATGATCAGCGCAGCTCAGGAGCAGAGGGAAGTTAGGTCTAAGAAAGCTGAAGTATTCTATCCCGAACACTATTCGGTTTCGAAGATGATGACCGGTGTAAAAGCCGGCACTCTTCATCAGGGCATCTTCAACGTATCAACATACAACTACCTCGAAGGTTCGGTGCATGTACCGGCATTTGACAAGTCACTTCTTATCCTCGGGCGAGAGAATAGCAACCGAGCTGTTTCTGGTGACGTTGTGGTAGTAGAAGTTTTACCCAGAGACCAATGGAAGGCCCCCTCAACAAAAATCATTGAGGAAGAGACGCTGAACAAGAACGATAATCCTGAAGCTGAGGACGGCGAAAACGTTGTTTCTGAGAAAGAACGACGAGCTCTGCAAGACGAGGTCAAGCGTGTTCACGGACAGAATTCGGAGGGTAAGCCACAACCGACTGCACGTGTCGTTGGTATCAGCAAGCGGAACTGGCGGCAATACGTAGGTCACATTGATCGTGACTCTGTTCGTTCGGCCTCCAAAACGAGTCGGACACAACAGACGGTTTTCCTTGTACCCATGGATAAGCGCATCCCGAAGATTCGCATCAGAACACGACAAGCTGGGGAGCTCCTTGGACAGCGTATTTTATCGACAATCGATTCTTGGGAGAGAGATTCAAGGTACCCAGTTGGACATTTCGTGCGATCATTGGGAGAACTTGAGTCCAAAGGGGCGGAAACTGAAGCCCTACTTTTGGAATGGGACGTGCAGTACAAACCATTTCCAAAGACTGTTTTGGATTGCTTGCCAGCTGAGGGCCATGACTGGAAGGTTCCTGCTAGTCTTGATGACCCGGGGTGGAAAGGACGAAGAGATCTCCGAGACCTCCTGGTCTGCAGTATCGATCCAGTCGGCTGTGTTGACATTGATGATGCACTTCACGCCACAAAACTCCCCAACGGTAATTTTGAAGTCGGAGTCCACATCGCTGATGTATCGCACTTTGTCAAACCTAACAATGCCATGGACAAGGAGGCTAGTCAGCGTGGAACAACAGTCTACCTTGTCGACAAGCGGATAGACATGCTGCCGATGCTTCTCGGAACTGATCTGTGTTCCTTGAAGCCTTATGTTGAGCGGTATGCTTTCTCAGTCTTGTGGGAAATTACTCCGGATGCAGACATTATTTCCTCTCAATTCACAAAGTCGGTCATTCGTTCAAGAGAGGCCTTCAGCTACGAACAAGCGCAAATACGAATTGACGACGAGTCGCAGCAAGACGATCTTACAACTGGAATGCGAACATTGCTTATGCTCTCCAAGAAGCTGAAGCAAAAGCGAATGGATGCTGGAGCCTTAAACCTCGCTTCGCCAGAAGTCAAGGTCCGAACTGAGTCGGAAACTTCGGACCCAGTGGATGTTCAGACGAAAAAACTGCTTGACACCAACTCGCTAGTTGAGGAATTCATGTTGCTAGCCAACATCAGTGTTGCCGCAAAGAATTACGAAGCTTTCCCACAGACAGCTCTCCTACGTCGTCATGCCGCACCTCCAAAAACAAATTTTGAGGAGCTCACTAATCAACTCAAAGTCAAGAAGGGATTGGAGCTAAGGACTGATAGCTCTAAAGCTGTAGCAGACTCTCTTGACACGTGCATCGATCCCAATAATCCCTTTTTCAACACCCTGGTCAGGATCATGGCAACACGCTGCATGATGTCCGCGGAGTACTTTTGTGCCGGCACTCAGGCATATCCCGAATTTAGGCATTACGGTCTGGCCAGCGAAATCTACACACACTTCACTTCTCCCATTCGTCGATACGCAGATCTGGAAGCGCATCGCCAACTGGCTGCCGCTATCGAATACGAGCAACTTGATGCAAGCCTACAGTCCAAGGCGAAGCTTGAAGCTGTCTGCAAGAACATCAATGTTCGCCACCGCAATGCACAGCAAGCTGGCCGCGCCTCGATCGAGTACTATGTCGGCCAAGCGCTGAAGGGCAAAGACGTCCAAGAAGAGGGCTTCGTCATGAAGATCTTCTCAAACGGCTTTGTCGTATTCGTGCCAAGGTTCGGTATTGAGAGCCTGATCCGACTGAGGGATCTGGCTACGCCGGAACCAGAGGCAGACTTTGATGCAGAGAACTATACGCTAGTAGTAAAAGGTGACGTGAAGCGGAGCATTGAACTATTTGAGAGGGTTATGGTGAGGATCACCGATGAGATCGAGGAAAGCACTGGGAAGAGGAAGGTGCGATTGTCATTGGTTTGAGTATAAGCGTTGCATATTATTTCCATACTGCCACGAATACAGTGTAGCAAGGATTTCAACTATGAAGAAAAGCATGGTTCAACTAATAATTCCTCCCTTCCCCGTTATCGGACAGTTTTTCGTTATTCTCATGAGACCCTTTGCTGATCAACATCTCAACATGTGGATGTTCCTGCGTTGGTAGCACAAAAAGCAATGTCAACCAAGTTTTCAGTCCCAACAATCAGACCATAACCCCTGATCCAAAGTTCACATTCAAACGATTGATTCTAACGGTGAAGTCCACGAGGCAAGCCTTCTTCGTTATTGCTCTTCGTTATGAAGACAAAGATATTCAAATACGAATACACGTGAGATTACGTGAGGATTTAGAATGAATCAATAGTGTTTGAGCATTACTGCCACCTACCACCACCTGCAGACTCAACCCCGCAACCATCCGTCCACGTGAACGTTTCGTGAGCACTCTGACCAGCCTTTGATCACCCACAGAGACCATTACCTAGCCCCTGAAATTTGCCAGAATCCCACAAACGGCGGATCAATATTCAGCGAGGTTACAGTCTAGACGCACTTTCCCTACACTCGGAAAAGCTCCCTAACTCGCTTATGATATCCGGGTTGTTAGACTCTCGTCTTCTATCACCATTTTCCACTGGCAATATGCGGGGACGACTCCGACACGATAGCGATCGGCAGCAAGCAGCAATGTGACAGGGTTGCCGACATGCATGCATGCATGCAGAAGGTTACGGAAGAGTAAAGTCTGGTTCGATCTTCGTACTATGCTTGTAGCGCAAAGTTTGTATTGAATTCGAAGGGGGCGTTGCGGTTACGGGAACGACCGAAGGAAAAAGGTAACATGCCTGTGTGAGTGATGTGGTGGGGTGGAGACGTTTACAACGAAGAGCTGATCTTGAAGCAACAGGCTTCCGAGGGTGCATGGAAAAAGCATATTGAACAATTGTGCATGGGCGCGTGGACGCGTGGGCCGCCTGTTCGCATAACTAGCTTGTGTATATTGAGTTGCACAACCGAGTTGCATCACCTGAAGATTTAGTGAATGTTTCATACGTTAATTGGAAGCATGTGCTTGTCTGTAGCCATTGATGGAAAGCCATTAGAGTGCCAGAGTGTAGACATGTGCAATTTGGCAGGTAAAGGACAAGCAATCAAGAAACAGAAGGACAACCGAAATGAGAAAACCAGTTGTCGTAGTTGCACGGAGAAGAGATTGTTAGTGCAAGTCTAAAAGCGAACGATGATCTATGGATCATCTCATAAAGGGTCCTGCCGCGTCCGCCCGGCATTTACACTCTTTTTCAACGTTCATGACGAGAGAAAGCTAGGATATTAGAGGGTGCGCTACTCACCTGGTGACATGGCGTGGCGCTCATGAATTGTCATGAGATCGTCAGGGCTCCCTAGTCCAATTGAGTGGTATCTAGTCTAATTGAGTGGCATTTAGTCTAATTGAGTGATCCCAAGAGCAGCTAAGATCTGGGGTATTGCATATTATTGGGACATGATAAGACGGCACTTTGTCGCCAACATGAGAATTGGATTTCGACCTATTGATTGTGATCCAGATACACGGAAACGTTCATTGACTTGCTGTGAAGGAGATGGACTAGAGCATTGTTATCAAGCCTTTGATTCTCACGCTTGCTTTCGACGCTTGAATATGGAAGATGCACTATCATGTTTCGTTTGGTAGTATCCAGCGCTGAAGTAAGGTAAAATGCCACTTACAGAACCTGATTGGCTGCCGCGAGAATTCAGCAACCGGAACATAGCCTTGACACCTTCTGGATTTGTTAGTTCGATAGCCAGCCGGATGGAATCAAGGCCGGAACCCTTGCATTTCCCAGAATTCAGAACAAAATAATGTTAGCGCTTCACACGGGAAGGCGCAACACAAGGTCTTCGTATTTCCGAAGGCCACAAGTCTCCTCCTGCCAAGCCAGTCCAGGAGAGAAGTTGTACAGCCTTGCTTCGTGGCGCTGACCAAGCCACGTGCAGTCTAACCGCCGGGACAGGCACAAATTCTTGTTTTTTCCTACAAATTGCGAACGAATCATGAGAGAGGTGTCTGAACGCCAGACCCTTGACCCAAGCCTTGAGCTTGGGTCAGCAAGTTCCGGACATTTGCCGCTGCAGGATGTGAAGTTCAAGATACCTAGCAAGCGAAGGATGTTAATCAAACTGGCAGAAGTTGCACCAATTTTTGAACCAAGCATACATTTTAATTATTTGGTCAGAAAGTAGGCTTAGAATCGAAGTAGCAATCAAGGATCGTGGTTGGTCATTGAAAAATCGTGAAGCAGGTTTGTCTTTTCTGGAGACTACAGGCGCAAGACGCGCTTCAAGACTTTTTTCCAATCCGCAGCTAGTTACCAAGACATGGCTGGCGGAAAACTCTAAAGAAGTGGCTGAACCACGACTAGTGAAAAAGGAAGAGACCGGACTGCTGACTCTATATTACGGTGTGTATCGGCAGAGCCACAGCAATGGTTTCGTCATGGAGTGGAAGGCCAGGCCGTTCACTTATGAGCTAAGTCGTTGATGCATGTTTCATAACGACTCCCAATTGTACGGTGTGTATGGCTTGAAAGCTTGCTATTAGTCGCAATGCTATATGAAGCATCTCATGCCGTACAGTAAGCACCAGATAATCTGGCAGAACGGTAACCAAGCAACGACCTGAGACTAGGAACATGTTGGTGCGCCTTGGTTGTGTTGTCCGGCTTCTGTATGTGCATGTCACTACAGCCAGGATGCGGTGCAGGCGTCCAGGAACACTCTGGTTTCTTGTTCAGTACTGACGATCGATACGCGTTGCAACACTGCGAGTCACCGTGGGTGTGCTGCAGCCTGGCTAATGATACCTGAGCATGTTTGCTTGTTAGAGGCGTGCGCACTGCATGCCATCAGGCGTGGTGTGGATCGCGCACGATAGCTTCCCTATCGCGGGACGCGCCTAAAGCCCGCTACGTGACTGGACGGGAAATGAATTGATCGCCTTGTGTCAGTGCGGTGCCCAAAGTGTCGCAGCGGCCGCGCATGTGCCCGCCGCCAGCATGTGTGCCTGTTTCGTTTGTATTGCGCAGCGAGCAGGCACGGGAAGGAATAGGGATGCCAACAGAGCGCTCGTGAAGGCACAGTAATCCGATGTGCTGTCAAGGCCAGCTCTGCGGCCTCTGTCTCACCTGCTCCAAGCTGAGCTGCACGGCGCCCCCGGATTCGCTGCGACGGATATGACCTGACAGCTCATCGGCGTTCGTTGACCCCAACAGCGCCACGTCGTTCTCGAGGCAAGGGCGGACTGGTGCGCAATGCTCTTCCCTGCAGGTACGCAAGCGAGCCATCGGTGGTGACTTCCTATCGTGGCATCGAGGACTTGCGCCATCTCCAGCATGGTGGGGACAAATATCGAGGTTAGCACTACATTCACCGTATCTCAGCCTGTTAACAAACTTCGCTGCCCACCATCAGGTACCTGCATATCGCCTCCGAGCTAAGTCTGTCCGTTTCTATAAGCCGCAAGACTGCTCTCGCTTGATGCGCCGTCACTGACTCTACCGAACAACTACTCTTTGTTCTATCTCGTTTTGGCCCGCTAGTCACATACCATCACTCCCTCCTGGGGCCCTGTGGAGCAAGTGCCTACGCATGACCTGCGTCTCCGCTCCGATAGTTTCGCAATATATTATCATATCCGCCCTCCACTTCCTTACCAGCGGTGAATTTCAAACGTCTTTTGTTTCCTTGTTGATTCAATCAGACCGCCATTGCGAATCTACGATACCCATCATGGACACGGGCGACTTGCCATAGCTATCTCTTATAATCGTCCGGGCCTGCGTCAATCATTTCGCCAACCGGTCTTTGCCTATCTTAGCACTGCCGCATCGACTTTGGCCTGCTTGTCCATCACTCGATCCTGTTTCGGGTACCACTGCTGGTTATCTCTAACCATCTCCAACAACATCATCATTACCACATACGCGGAAAGGATCCGTCTTGTCGACCATACTTCACATCCACCATGGATCAAGAGAAGATCTGGATCATCCTTGGGGCCATCTTGGGCACTTTGGTTTTGTCTGGTGTCGTCGTTGTACTCCTCTTCTGTTGGAAGCGATCTCAGAAAAGGATGCGGGGGTTCTCGTTGCGAGCAGTCACGCCCATAGACGACGCCGAGTTTGAATCATGGCGACGACCCAGCCAACATGCTCTACATTCAGAAAAGTATGCCCTTCAAGCCGCACAACCGGCTGTTGTACGTGACCGCACTGTCCCTACAATGTTCGAAAAAGAGCTTGATCTGTACGATCTACCTCGAACTCCTTCTCCTGTCGACACTATATCACCCATGAAGTCACCATCCAGTTCCATAAGGAAGCCAGAAAGGGTTCGAAGAAAATCCAGCGTCGCATCATCCATTGCTGACCGACCACCCACACCGTACTCGCCAGCCTCCACCACCAGCGAGTTCCCACAGGGGTCATTCTCCTCTCGCGCCTCACATACCCACTATCCTTCCATGTCAGAGGCATCAGCATTCAGATTTGAATTTGATTCCGAACATAGCACTGCCAAGCAGGAACCTGGTCGCTGGGTATGACCTATCGTTTGATTTTGAACTATAACACGAAGGGCCCTCCTACTGATGCAGGCCATACTCAATCTTGGGAATCAGCACCAACAAAAGATACCTCTCATACGCTCTCCATGCACACAGTCGCCATGAATACTTTAATGTTACATGCGACCGGCAGGTCTGAGTGTCGCCTCGTATTGCTACCATCTCAAGATATGGCTACATAATACGCCACCAACCAGCAGTCTTTACAACAACAAAGGTAGTACTGACTACCTTCCTCACACACATTTCACGACATTATATGATTTTTTTACTGGCGTTTAGCGGATTTTTAGCATTTGTGATACCAGACTATACTGTCACCCACATGGGCTTTGGCCTCTATTTCTTTTACCTTTATTGTAGGGCATTTAGCAGTCTTGGACCTGATACGGATCGAGGAATGTGGATACCGTACGGTGATCAGAAGAAGTCATGTATGTAGTTATGCAGCTAGACTGCCAAAGAATACAGCCTCCATGGAGGTCATCTGAACAAAGAACACATAGTCAAATTCATACCTGTTCCATTTTTCACATGTATCCACAAAGATTTGCTTACACACTACGCTTTGATGCCCTCTCGAGTGTCAAAGGATGTTCGCATGGGCGGCCTGACCCATACGATACGATGGTTGTTGTTCGAGAACAGGTAAGCCTTGCAAGCATAAGCGATCTTGGTTTCACGACTGCCGCTGCGGGATGAAGTTCGGGAACGGTTTCAAAATCCGGATAGCGTGCTCCTCACCGCCAATTTGCGGCATGCCTTTGCAAATCTTACAACAGGCCCTAAAGACTATCGCCACCTTCCACATGGGCCGAACGTGGGGCTTCAACGCCTGGTGCATACCGAGACACAAGTCAGTCACCGCATATTACTTGTCCTGTTGGACAGGTCCATTCCGTAGTGCAGTGTCGTGCAGATGCGCTACGCCATAGCTAATGTAGCTTTCAGGGACCGGAGTTTTAATCAATGGAATGACTAAGCGATCTGCCAGAATGCAGGGATGTAGCTTGTCAACGGAAGCGCCAGACGGCTGCTCCACATGAACAGCTGTCACTGCATATCGAAGTAGGCAACAAAGAGAAAAAAAAGTTCCTCGCGCTCTTTATCACAACTACAACACATTCCCAGCACTTTGAAATTACACTCAGCACTAAGTTCCTACATCTCACACGTCCAACCGCATTCACATCACATATCACACATCATGGAGGTTATACAAGGCAAGTTGCTGCAACATTCCGAGTCTTGCGTGCACAGCCAGACTAACATACCTCAGACTACATTACGCTCCTCCCCACCGTACTTCCCGCATCCATTGCCTCCCCCCTTCTGACGTTCGTCACAACCTCGTTCGGCATAACACGAACCCTCCAATCGCACCTCACGCCGTGGTTGACGAAGCTCGTCGCAGAGCCCGATGTCTACTCAATCCTTACGCTCATTGTTATATTCTTCATCAGCATGAAGATCTTGGACATGATCTACCGCACGGTAATCTTCTGGGTGAAGCTGGTGTTCAACCTGGCATTGCTGGGCTCGTTTGCTGTACTAGGGCTGTGGGTGTATAATCGTGGCGTGGATGGGTTTGTCGAGGATGTGTCCGAGTTAGCGGGAAAATGGGCGGGCGAGTACGAGAAATATACTGGCGAGGTTAAGAGGTTTCAGGCGCAAAAAGAGGATCAAATCAGGATGCAGGCAGCTAGCAAGGGAAGAGGATGGGGGAATTAATGAGGCTAGAGAGTTGATGTGTTGTCTGGTAAAGGATTTGGTATAGAATTCTGGGCGGGTTGCTGCGGAGTAGGCGCGTGGTGGTGAGGTTTACGATTGCATGATTACATGTCTGGGACATGGCGTTGAAATGATCGCATTTACAAGGATTTTGGGGTATTATTCAATATCTTGTATTCATGAACATTGCATAGTAACGATAAAAATGAAAATTATGGACACGTATGAAATAAGCTTTTCAACATGGTTCTTGTAGTTCTTCCATGCGACTGCACATTTAGGAAGTTACCCTTTGAAATACTAACATACATCCGAGTGTCTAGTCACTATGCTCATGTTTGAAATGGACTGAGTATACTTCAGATTTGGTATCTTTGACGCTCGTCCTGAGAGAGGTTGATGTAAAGCTTAGATCTGGAGAGAATGCTAGGATAAGTAGGAGCAAATGAGAGCTTGGGAGAGACCCCACTTTCTGATGTCGACCTATCCATATCACCTCGTAATGCACCTCTCCATACACCAAAGTCTCAATTGACTGATTTACTCTATGTTTACAGAATTTGGACATCCATACATCCTAACAACTTCTCTCAGGCTTTTGATAGTCTCAACACCAAAATACCCCCAAGAGCCGTAACCACCCTATCAGCCCCACCTTCAAGCGATAGCTACTGTACTACTCTACCCCAGATAAAAGGAACATTCTCCCAGTCCACTACGTTGTCCCCACACATTCTACTCTCCTCAATCTCCCAAAAATGGCACCCCTACACATTAACCCACCACTCCTAAACTCGGCAAACCCTTGGTGCACTAACCTGGAGCAACTCCGAGAGCTATACGACTCCCCCTACACGGGCGGCGTCACCACACGAACCTCCCTTTTAAATGGCTTCCCTCACGACTCTACCTTGCACCAATTCACCTTTTACAACCCCACCACGCAATCCACCTCTCCACCCAATACCGATCGCGCTGGAAACCCCGACGAAACAGGGAGTCTCAACACCCTAGGCTACAGCCCGCTCCCACTCTCCACCTACCTCTCCTTTATAAAAACCATCAGCGACGCCCTCCCCCCACACATCACAAACGCAAAACCCTTCCTCATCTCCGTCACAGGGTCCGCAGAAGATGTAATCCAATGCCACCGCCTCATCACCCAGCACCAAAAGACGGTAAAAATGCCCCTCGCCATGGAAATCAATCTTTCTTGTCCAAACATCACGGGGAAACCCCCGCCAGCGTATTCCACCACCGCACTACTCACTTACCTTGATGCGCTGGGGGAAGAGATAAAAAATCAACCCAAGGGCGAAGAAAGGATTGCCATAGCCATCAAAACACCCCCGTTTACGTACCACGACCAGTTCCTCGCCTTGGTGACTGCTCTGCGCGATAGTGCGAAATCAGCGCCCTGTCCGGTGGATTACATAACTGCGACGAATACGCTCGGCTCGTGTCTGCTTCTGGGTCCGCAGGCTGGTAGTTCTGCTTCTTCAGGTTCGCTTCAGCGGGTGTTGGAGTCTGCAACGGGGACGGGGATAGGTGGGTTGGCGGGGGCACCGCTGCATCCCTTGGCGTTGGGGAACGTGTTCTCGATTAGAGAGTTGTTGGATCAGCATGATGAGTTGAGGGGGATACAGATTATTGGAGTCGGGGGTGTGGAGGATGTGGAGGGGTATAGGAGGATGAAGGCGGTTGGCGCGATTGCGGTGGGTGTTGGTACGGCGTTGGGGAGGAAGGGTGTCAAGGTGTTTGAGGAGATTGGAAAGGCATTGGAGAATGAGGAGTAGAGGAAGAAGACGAGAGAGAATGAGACGCGTTTTGTATCTTCGTACACCTTTACAGTGAGACATAGTTTGGAGAGTAGCAAGGGATCTGCTTTCGATGTAATTTTGAAACATTATCTGTCCGCTCATGAATTAAAGTACACATGGAGTCATACTGCAGCATGGTGGGTAGCCATGCAGCAGACAAGCAAAAACACGCCGAAAAAAAACAATCCCAGAGAACCACTTACTTTTGTTCAGGATGCTGGATCTCACTTGGAGCTAGGTTGTCTTGAATGCTAGTTCGGGGGATGCTGTTTCGTTTCCTGGCATAAAAGGTTTGTCTGGAGTAAGATTTCTAATCCTCTTCAATTTCACCTTCCTCGCTGCCAGACCTGAGGGCGCGATCCTCTTCCTTGATTGGCTCGGGAATAGGAGTCTTCGACTTTGGTTCCGGGTGGGGGGAGTGGCGAGCACGCTGTACAGTCAGTATTTGTCGTCAAATCATGTGTGGAACTGAAAAGCGTACCTTGGTGTCACGCTTGCTTGTGCTTGCATCGCTCTCCCGACGGCGTCTAGTCGAGGAAGTGCGACCGCCACTGTCACCGTAATCCAACAAGCTCACACTAGTTTCGCGTGGGTCTGCTCTGCTAACGTACGATCGTTCACGTTCAACCTCGCGCTCACGACGCTCGCGCACGTAATGGTCAGCGGAGCTGCGACGAGAGCCATCATATCGATCGTCTTCGCGGCGCTCACGGCGACGAGGCGGGGACAAGCCTGTGCTATCGTTGTTTCTGTAGCGTGCCTCGCGGTCCTGCTGTGCACGCCGTCGTTCGGCGGCATACGGATCATGTTCAGGTGAGCGAGTGCGCGTACGACGGCGATGAGAGTCAGAATGGCCGTTGCGATACTCACGATCTCCACGGTCTCGATCACGCCTGTCCCGATCACGGTCGCGGTCATCGCGACGTCTGCTGCGATCACGTCGATCGTTCTCCTTGTCCTTCAGGCGACGCATATACTTGTCGAAGACGGATTCGCGAAGGGTATCTGATTTCAGTGCGCGATACTCGTCTGTCTTCTCAACACGGGGACGTACCACTTCCCAGGTGTCTGAATGAGACACTGGAGGATCAAGCCGCTTAATGACCGATCGAAGATTGTCCATGGCGTAACGCTCGTTATGCTCCTCGTCTCGGCGTTCATCTTCCTCTCGTCTCTTCACCTTGGCGAGGACGTAGTTGTAGATGCTCTGTATCGACTGCTCGTCAATGTTAGCGGTGCGAGGATCTGTTCGCATAACACTTAGGAACTCTTCGAAGGGGGTCGCGGTCGTAACCTCGAAGCGTTGATACTAGAGACAAAGTTAGCGGATGTCACGGGTTCTGTGGGCGATTGACTTGCCTCTAGCACGTCCAGCGCATAGCGACGCAGAGTGCGGAACTTGCCCTCTTCCTCCTCCAGGGTGTCCCAAAACAAGTCAAGTGGCGATGATCCACTCTGGCCGAGCATGGCCAGGAAGCGCGGATCGTCCTGGACAAATTCGTGAATATCCTTCCACTTGGTGCCAGCCTTGACTTTACCATTCTCTCTGAGTTCGTTGAGAAGATTCATGAATGCGTCGCGGTTCTTGCGCTCGACGCGGTGCTTGACGCGCCTTTCAGCCTGGACTCGGTCGTTGTGCTCGCGCTGGAGCTGCCTGATGTGCGTTTCGAATTGATTCAAGACGTCCATTTTGGTCAAGGACTGGAACTGGTCGCTCTTGAAGTCGTCGTTGTGCTGCAGCTTCTCTTCAGCCTTGGACCAGCGCGTGAAGGGCTCCAGGTCCAGACCGCGTAACAGGCCCATGACTTGGTCGAGGGCAGAGCGCCGATTGTCTGCCTCCCTCTCTTCATGTGCTTTTTTCAGGGAGACAATGTACTCCTCAAACAGCGACCTGCGCTCCAAGTCGTCCTTGGCGGAGCGGAAGATGGTCTCGTCCTCGATGATGGGCAGGGCCGTCCTCCAGCGCGTGTAGTGCTTGATCTCCGGGTGCGAGCGGAGCATGGCGGTGAAGTCGGCGCGCAGCTTGGCCTGGCGGTCATGCTCCTTGGTCTTCTCCTGGGCGCGCAGGTCCTCGCAGTACTTCTTGAAGGCCTCCTCGCGCTTCTCAGGCTCGGGGATGGCGCGCCAGTTGGGGTCCTTGATGCCGGCGCGCACAGCCTGGGCCCACGTCCAGTCGGGTTGCGCCCTCATCTGCTTGAGCACTTTCATGAAGGCAGCCTCGGCCTCCTGGGGGCTTGCAAACTGCAGCTCGCTGCCCATGGCGATGGCGATGTTGGGCCTATTCTCATCGTAGCGCTCGCGGTCGCGCTCACGGTCGTGGTCGCGGCGGTCGGGGCGGTACTCGTCGCGCTCGGGACGGCGGTGGTCGTGCGACAGCTGGTGCGGCGAGGGCCCAGCGACCCAGCCAGAGGGGCCCGCTGGGGGGTGCTGGGGCGGCTGGCTTGCCTTGTACTGGCCGATGTTGGCCTGCACGGCGTCGGGGAGCTGCCACGTCGTTTCGCGCGACTGCGTGTGGTAGAAGTAGCGCTTGCCCTCGGCAGAGAAGTGGATGGCCCAGCCGGTGCCGGCGACTGCGCGCTGGGGGGAGTGTCAGCAGGCATTGCCATTGGTGTCGTTGGCGTTGGCATCGCCGTTGCCGTTGCCGTCGCCAAGGGGGAACTTACCTCGACCTCGTCCTTGAGCTCGTCGGGCTTCTCCCACTGCGTCTTGTTGAGGGCGGCGTTGTAGTAGTACTCCTTGCCGTCGGCGCCCTTGACGGCGGTCCAGGCAGAGGCTGGCGGCGCCATGGCGGGGGGGTAGCCGTTCATCGTGGGGTGATGTGATGTGATGCGACGTGCTGCTGGCTGTTGGCAGCTGGTGGCTGGAGGACGCGAGAGAAGCTGCACGTAGCAACCGACCGGCGCGCCCTCTCGAAATCTTTGACGCTCGGGCCACTGCCGCAGCCTGTCGGTGAAACGCCCCGTCGCGGCCGACCAGCCCGCAGCAGTTGACGACGCGGCCAGCTTGCCTTTTGGCATTGAGTGGAACTAGACGCCGCGGTTGCTGCTCAACCCTCTCTCTGCCCACAGACGCCGTCTAGATGTCCTTGCCAGTCCCCCAAGCATGACAGCACAGATTTTGGCGGCAGAGCTAGGCAACCTCATTCAAGACTCCAAGCGCAGGAACACGGAGCTTCGCAACGCTGCTGAAAAGGCGCTGCAGGACCTCAAGTCGCTTGCCAACACGTCCGAGGCCCAGCTCTCTGCAGGCAGGCACATCCCACGTTGCAGCCACTGTCACATGACTGACCATCATCAGACCTCTCCAGACGCCCGCACTTCATCTCCCCCTTTCTTATTGCCTGCGCCACTCACAATGCCAAGTTTGCGTCTACCGGAGTCTCCTGTCTCCAGAGACTCAGTGTTTCCCGCGCCCTGCCCAGGGAAAGGCTGACAGAAGTCCTAGAGGCCTTGAGAGAGTCTGTAACGTCAAGTATGCTTGCTCAAACCACGGCGGCAGCGAGCATTCGCTGATGCACATAGCCCATGATATCCAACTGAAGATACTGCAAGCCTTGCCGTCGCTTCTTCAAAACTACCCCGTAGAGATACGTGGTGAGCCACTATCAACAGTGTTGCACATATGCTCTAGTCTCCAGAATGCGAAGAACTTTGCCGTTAGCAACACAGCAGCAGCCACTCTGCAACAGCTTGTAATTACAACTTTTGATAGAGTTGTTTCAGAAGATGGTGATTTCTCAAGCCTCGCCCAATGGTGCTCCGTATGCTGACAGTTTGTGCAGACAAAGCCTTGGAGATTCCAGTTGTGACTGAAGTCCAAGGTGACGATGGTCTTATTCCAGTCCGGCCGGCCGCAGATGATGCCTACAAGGTTAGTGTAGCCTCTAGATCGGTTCATCTTACACTGACACTTGAAAGATGTTCAATGATCTAAATTTGCTCATCACTGGAGAGAAGCCAGCATTCATACGTTTCGCTCCGATACCACCAACCTCGACGCTTGAGCTGATTGAGGCAATATTATCGAATCACGGTCGTGTAATGACTACACACACAGAACAGATCCACCTTCTGCGAACCATGTTGATGCCAGTGATCATACAGTCGCTCTCAGATCGTCTATCGTTTCCGACCACTGTACGTCTCATTCGAATCTTGAATCTAATTATTCGGAATCACTTGGAAATCCTGCCGTCAGAGTGTGAGATAGCTCTTGGACTGTTGAACCATATGCTTGACCCAGAGGCTTCGCAGCTGTGGAAGAGAGCTCTTTGTCTTGAGATGTTTCGTGGAATCTATGCCGATTCACGCCTTCTACTAGCAATCTACTCTCATTTTGATGCCGTGGAAGGAAAGAAATGTATATTTGGGGATAACTTGGCAGCTTTTGTACGTCTCGCATCCGAGAAACCCATGCTCATTGGCCTTGGTCAACAATCTACAATCCCGACAAGATTCGGGGAGGGCAAGGACGCAGTATCCGAACAGGCTGTGGCCGAGGCAGGAGCACTTGCTGGTGTTATTGGTGGACCTGTGGGCGAGACCAACAGTGGTAGTCGTCCTTTTGGCATTAGCACGCAATGGAGTTCTTTGAAGACTCCTTGCATGGAACATCTGGACAAGTCGGACCCGCCGACATTGCCTGATACCTACGTGTACAGCTTGGTACTTACATGCATCACAAACATTTCGGAAGCTTTGGCAAAGTTTGTCCTTCCACTAACAGTATATCATGAGAGCAAAGGAAGAAAAAAGAACAAGTCAGAAGACCACGCCGGGCCCGATACAGAGACAACCGTTTCAGACCCAAGCGATCATCGATTATCAAGAACACAATCCTTCCGCAAGAAGAATATCCCAGTGAACCCGCTCGATCTCACAGACCATTCTGCATACACATATGTGCAAACATCATCAACACTAGTAACTGAATGCTGGCCTGCGGTACTTGCAACTTGCTCAACGTTCTTGAAAGCAGCACTAGATACTGATTACTACCGGGCTTTGGTTCGAGCCATTCAGAAGTTCACTCAAGTTGCTGGTCTTCTCAGGCTGTCAACACCTCGTGATGCGTTTCTCACTACACTAGGCAAAGCAGCGGTTCCATCAAACCTATTGCTGGCAAACGCGTCATCTCCCAGAACAGGGGCTGCTGAACACGCCGGAATACTTTCCAACGCCAAGGGCTTGCTTAGTGTAGACAGCCTCGTGAGCCAAGCATCTTCTGCATCGACGGAGAAGAATCGATACCCTGCGCAAGAGGTAAATGTTCCAGCATTGGGTCCTCGTAATTTACTATGTCTACGAGCTCTCCTAAATCTGGCGATTGCATTGGGTCCCACTCTACAATCGGCTTGGTCTATTGTGTTTGAGACGTTACAAGTAGCTGATCTTGTAATGGCGTTATCGAGCCAGAGTGGCGCCCGCATGCCAGGCATGTCTACGAACCGGGTCGACTCGAATGGATCTTCAGAGAAAATGGACGCCGAAACCTCGGCTGTGCAGGCCGCGGCTCGAAGACTCTTTGAAAGCACAGTAGATTTTCCAAACGAGTCTTTCACAGAAGTGTTGCAAACTCTCTGCGCACTCCTCCACTCGTTTACCCCAGCAGAGAGTGGCCAAAAGGCTCCGGTCACTTCCAGTAGACCGCAGCTTCACCAACGAAAATTGGGCAGTGTATCCGGGGTTTCTCTCAACGCAGACACCAACTCACGGGATTCGGCTTTTGCGTTGAATAAGATCGGCGAGCTCGCAGCATTGAATGAGGCTAGACTATCCCAATTTGATCCTGCAGAGAGTGGCTGGAATGTTATCGTTACTGAGATTGTTCGCTGCTCTACCAACAGTCGTGAAGCGACATCAACAAGACTGCTGGCGGCTGATATTCTGTCGCGGACAGTTCGCGACATTGCGGAGCTTTCCATGTCTGATGAGCATCGTGAAGAGATACAAGCTCGCATTCTTCAAGCATTACAAAAGCAGATATCGGCTCTCCATCGACGTGACAATGATAACGACGATACCTTTACAGAAACTGACATCCGAGTTCATCAGATAGCTCTCGAAGCGCTCAAGGGTGTAATTGAGCAATGTGGTGAGTCGCTAGTTGCTGGCTGGAGCTCCGTCTTCGATAGTCTGATGAGTGTCTTCTTTCAAGAAGAACCATCCACGACAAGCAGCCATGAGGAAGATTCTGTGGTTCGAAAATCTCGTCCTCAAAACCGCAAAGTGGAAGTTATCTCCAGATCACTTGCTCGATCAGCATTTGCTACAGTACATCTTGTGTGTTCTGACTTCATGGCGGCTGTACCTGATGCCTGTCTTTCAACTCTTCTTGAATTATTGTTCCGGTTTAGCTGTCAGCAAGAAGACCTCAATATGTCACTGACTGTAAGTCTCCGTTTCAAGTCTGCATGCGTGCATCTAACAAGACCTAGACAATCACGTTCTTCTGGAATGTGTCGGACTTCTTGCAATCGCGTAGTGACCTTTCGTCGCTCCCTAGCGTACTCGGGGATGTTGGACAGCAAGGAAAACTTCATCAAACAATCGCTTCGCAGTCGCGAGAAGGCTTAATACCTGCGTTATGGCTTCAGGTGTTACTGAATTTGTCATCGATCACTACTGACGAGCGCGCTGAACTTCGCAACTCCGCAATCCAAACCATTCAAAGGATCTTTGAAAACTATTCTGAACAACTTTCGCCAGGCGGGTGGATGTTCTGCATTCGCATGGTGGTGTTCAGTACGGTTGAAGCCAACTTGCACGTTCACGACGATATGCGAGACCCATTGCGCAATACTACAGATGATCTCCGGGATTGGAACGACACTACAAAGACCATCTTACAGAGTGTGAGCGTCTTGAGTATAATGTGCATGGACAAGCTTGATGACGCTTCAAAATTTGGAGACATGTGGTCAGATCTTCTTGATTATCTACATCGATATTTCCAGGGCGGTTCACACGCTCTTGGAACATCTGTTTTCACCACGATATCTGGAGTACTCTCGCACATGGACAACGTGCAGACACTAGGCATGTCCCCTCTTCTCAAAACAGCTCAGATCTGGACACGTTACTTCGACTACCGCGATCTGTGGAAAGACAAGCAAGAAGGAAATCAAGACGCATTCATTGCTTATGCAGACGCATTCAAGGCCATTTACCGGCTAGCAGGTCGAGCTCTTGATGCGGACCTGCCTTCGATGTTGTCCAACCTCGAAGTTTGCATTGTCGACTCCGATCAAGACAATTATTCAACTGACGTAGAGCATATGACTATCCTGCAAACCCGGGTCATGGAATGTCTGTCAAGCATCGAGACAGACGGCTCAAGTCTTCCATCGTATTTGATCAAGCTACTGAGCCGATTCAGCGTTCTGCCCTACGCATCTTCTGTAGAGGGCTCTGAGAAGCGTAGACCGACCTTTGTCGCACTATCGAAGTCTGCAATGACTTTGCTACAGAAGATCACTATCAAGCACGTTGATCAGAAGGATGTTTTTGCAAGTGGCGCCTTCCATTCTGCATTGAGCAGCTTAGCAAAACCAATGGCAGAGAAGTATACATGGCAACGTGAGGGTAAAACTCCGACAATGTGGCAGAAAGCTACAACTACAACTATAGCTATTCTTGACGCAGGGCTGTCCCAGCTCGAGATTCACAGTCTTACGGATGACTCTCTTCAAGACATTTGGAGCACCCTGGTCGATATCGTTCACTTTGTGACACGAGCCCAGCTACCACTTGCACAGAATCCGCCAATATCTCTCTTGAAAGACGAGACTTTCGACATGAAATCTTTTGAGCAACTCCGTAATCTCATTACCTTATCCCTCGGCTCCGCTACGCTCCAAGATAACCTCCGCCGAACCTACGCTCGCAATCTCTTCTCTACGTCTCTCATTCACGCATTGCTACCTGGCGAACTTCCTGATATCACTAGTACGCCTCTCGAAGACCTTTATAAGATCCGACTGGGACAAACGGCCAAGCTCGAATCAACATTACGCACGCAGATGAGTTATGAGTGCCTATCGGAGCTCTTCAGTCTAGTCGCCGAGCATGACAGCAGCACTCAACGAGTCAAACTTGCGCAAGCTGCAGCGCCGTATGTCATTCTACGCGCAGCACTTCCCCTCAGGACGTACATCGCAGACCATCCGCTGCGTGGGCGCATGCCGGCACCAGAGTCACAGAGACGTGAGTTGTTGTTCGTGCTCAGTGAGCTGGGAAAGCTCAGGAGCGAGCCGCAGGCTATACCCGATGCTCCGGGCGCGAAGTCGGAGAATAGGAAGCATTTACACAGGCTCTACCCACTGCTGCTGAAGGCCATGCGAGTAGTGAGGCAGGATGCAGAGGTATTTGAGCAGTTGGCGTTACTTGCGGGGCTAGTTGGTGACGAGTTTGGTTTGGAAGAATCGTGAAAAAAAATGTAGAGAGATTTGTGTACTTGAAAGACAACTGGCCAACAGAGGACAGAGAGTATTGCACTCCCTCTTAGGGTTGTAATTTTATTTTATTTTGATAATCGTGAATCTATGCCACCCCTGTCTTCTTGTGTATTCACCTAAGCTATCGTTAGACGGGCAGGTGTATTTACCGGTAGAATCGACATGTCATTCCTAGTACGTGCGATGACTCGAAAGCTCGAGTCGCACTCTGCCGCGGAGACGGCTGCGGTAAGATGAGTTGATGCAAAGCGTAGCGAGAACCTTTGAATGATTCATGCACGTGTGGACGTGATCGTTCATGTGAATCGTAGTCTGGTCGAGGAATTACCGAAGACTTTTATTTGGAGAGAGGGACAGCACGTTTATGACCATGCGGATCAATCAATCAATCAATCAACACAACGCAAAGCTATCTTGTAATAATTTGAAGTAATACGATTGATATACATTTCTTCTCTCCTCTATTTTCTCTAGGAGAAAAGAGACAGATTGAAATCAACGCTCTTAACTTCGTTACAGTACTGACTGGCGTTGTTGATGGAAGACGCATGGATCGGCAAACCTCGGTACATCTATCCCCCATCTGACCCCAGATCTCCCCTCCGCAATCACCTCCGCGTTTATATGCCTTGCCCGCCGCCGCCACCACCACCACCCGCCATGTAACTCTTACTTTAGCTGAGCATCTCCCGGCTCAATCACAGACTCAATCACTCAATCACTCACCCCACAACACCCAACCGCTGCCATGACTTCCCCTACATCAACAACAGCCTACCTCCCCTTCTCCGAACCGCCCTATATCCTCGGCCTCCCCTCGCCCTACTACCAGCCCACGCACCTCGCGTGGCAAAAAGCGTGCCGCGCCTTTGTCGACAAGTACCTGCTGGAAAAAGCGCTGGAGTGGGACACGCTGGAGACGGTGCCCGAGCATGTGTTTGACACGTTTGCGCAGCACGGCATGTTGCTTCCCTCGCTGCCAGCGCCGCTGCCAGTCGAATGGCTGAAGAAGCTGGGGATACGGGAGATTCTGGGGACGGTGAAAGTAGAGGAGTGGGATTACATTCATACCATGATTTATGCGGATGAGGTTTGTTGAGCTCTTTCTTTCTTCTTCTTGTTATTATTGTTATTTTTTTTTTCATAATTATTGTCGTAATCATTATGCTTGATCTCTGAATAGTGGAAAATAGCAGAGCAATGCTAATTAGTTATTTTTTTTATTTCTTAAACAGATGGCTCGCACCGGTCTGGCTGGCCCCTCAGGCTCCCTCACAACAGGGATATCGTTTGGGGTCCCCCCGTTGATCAAGTACGGCAACGCGCAGCTGCAGGAGAGGTTTCTTCCTGAGCTTCTCACGGGCAAGAAGCGCACTTGCATTGCCATTACGGAGCCCGAGGCCGGGTCTGATGTCGCGAATATTACTACGACTGCGGAGAAGACGCCGGATGGCAAGTTTTACATTGTCAATGGGACGAAGAAGTGGATCACAAACGGGATCTGGTCTGACTATTCGACCATGGCTGTGCGGACTGGAGGGCCTGGGCCGACGGGGCTGTCGTTGCTGGTTGTCCCGCTAAAGGGGTATCCTGGCGTGAATATGCGGAGGTTGAAGGTCGGCGGGCAGGTCAGCGCTGGCACGACGTTTATTGAGTTGGATGATGTCAAGGTGCCGGTAGAGAACCTCATTGGCGAAGAGGGCATGGGGATGAAGTACATGTATGTGTTTTGCGTACTTGAAGGCTTTGAGACGAAGACGGCTGACGGGAATCACAGCATGACAAACTTCAACCACGAGCGTCTCTCCATTGCTATTGGGGCCACACGGCAAGCCCGCGTTGCTCTCGCCGCAGCCATGGAATATGTCATGTGAGTTGGTCTAGTCCTAGCTTACATACTCTCGGGACTTTTAGCATGCTAATACCGCTCAGGAAACGCGAGGCCTTTTCCAAGCCACTCATTGACCAGCCCGTCGTCCGCCACCGCCTCGCCAAAGCTGGCGCCCTGCTTGAGAGCCAGTGGGCGTGGGTAGAGCAGTTTGTGTACCAGATGACCAAGCTGCCCAAGGCGACTGCAGACGTTGAGCTTGGCGGCCTGACAGCCATGGCCAAAGCACAGGCTGGTATTGTGCTAAACGAGTGTGCGCAGTGCGCGCAGTTGCTGTTTGGGGGGAACGGATATACGAAGAGTGGGCAGGGGGAGCTGATTGAGAGTGAGTGTCTTTTTGTGTGTGCAAGTAGATTGAGATGGGAGCTAATCGATGGGTAGGGATTTATCGCGAGGTGCCAGGGATGAGGATACCGGGAGGGAGTGAGGATGTGATGCTGGATCTGGGGGTGAGGCAGCTGGTGAAGAATTTCAAGAACAAGACCAAGGCGATGGAGAGGCCGCAGGGGTCGTCGAAGCTTTGAGTGAGAGAGAGAGTGTGTGTGTGTGTGTGAGTGAGTCAGTGAGAGGGTATGGACTGTCGTGTGCAATGGCGTAAGAATGTCAAGTTCTCTTGTCTTGCCAACATGCTGTGGGAGACATGGTGATGATGACGATGATGATGCTGCTGTTCAAGGTGACTGCCCTCTGACCCATGCATCTTCAGGTAGTGTGCATGTTCTTCTGTAATGCCTACGTCTGCATGCACATGCAATATTCCCACGCAAACCCTCTCTAGCACGGCTGTGACAAAGACCAAAAAAAACGTCATCGAGCGCCACATTGTACACGCAGCATGTGGCAGCGCGTGTGCCGTTCACGAGTGCAACAGCCCAATCGGGGTGGGGGCCACAGCAACAGCGCGCAAGGCGGCTTGCGTCGTCATGCGTCAAGCCACAGCACAGCAGCCGACATTGCCGGGTCGACAGGGAGAAGTAGATTGCGCAGAGTGTGGTAATGGCCAAACACCAGACGGGCAGACGTCAGCGGTGGCTGTTGTGTGCCAGGAGGGGATCAGGGTCTCTGTTGCATGCTGCACGTTGCAAGGGCCGCCCGGATGCTGCCAGCGAGTGTGGAGTCGCTGTTGTGTTGCGGGGCTAGCAGAAGACGGCAAGGGGCGAGGGCGGCACTTGCACGCGACCAGTGCCACTGTGCCTGGCCGTGTGCCTGCTCTCTCACGACTTTTGCCAGCCACAACACCGTCCGCTCTCCCAA
Source organism: Mycocentrospora acerina (assembly GCA_022701365.1). Classification (NCBI taxonomy): domain Eukaryota; kingdom Fungi; phylum Ascomycota; class Dothideomycetes; order Pleosporales; genus Mycocentrospora; species Mycocentrospora acerina. Next base: position 675,254 of record JAKUHH010000030.1, on the reverse strand, counting down.
CGACCCCGTGCAGGCCCTCTGCCCGCCCAATTGGTACGTACCCGGCCTGCCCTCGCCTGCACCGCGCCCGCCCTCGCCTCTTGACCGCCCAACCAGCCGGCCCACTTTCACATGCGCCGCCAGGGTCCAGTTCTTGCCGTGCTGCACACTCACATCCACGCCCAAATCCCCGACTGCCCAATTTGCCTGCTAACCGCCAGCCCGCAGAGCACCAACACCATGAGCAAGTCACCCTCGCCCTACGACTCCCTGCGCCACATCCCCCTGCTCTACAACAACACCGACTCGCGCAATTCCGCCCTCGCCCTCATCTTCACCCTGAGGCCCGACTGGAAGGACACAAAGGACACGGTCGACTTTGTGCGCTTCACCGATGGCATCACAAACACCGTAGGCCGCCTCTCTCTCCTTTTCCCCCCCTCTGTGTGCCTCTGCGTGGCTGCAGGGCGAGGCCGTCGTCTGCACAGGCAGCTAATGTGCCCGGCAGCTTCTAAAGGCGGTGAACAACCGACCAGGCCTCTCCACGGCAGAGATAGACGAGGATGCCATCCTGCTGCGCGCATATGGAAAGGGCACCGATGTTCTGATAGACCGAGAGAGTGCGTCTTTCCTCTTACATTCATCTACACACACCCCCGTTCATACACACGCGTCCGTTTATGCATACACCTACACCTACACCTACACCTACACCTACACCTACACCTACACCTACACCTACACCTACACCTACACCTACACCTACACCTACACCTACATTCACCCACTCACCCACACACTCCCCCATACATACATACACCCATTCATATATTCACCCACTCCCCCACACGCCATTCCAAATGTACTAACCCCCTCCCCCAGAGGAAACACGCTCCCACAGCCTCCTCGCCCGCCACGAGCTCGCGCCCACGCTCTATGCCCGGTTTGACAATGGCCTTCTATACAAATACATCTCGGGCAGCGTGTGTGCGCCCGCTGACCTGCGTCGGCCAGAAGTGTGGAGAGGGGTAGCTCAGAGGCTCGGAGAATGGCATGCAACATTACCTATATCGAGTATCAGCACCACGTGCCCTGCTCCGTCCCAACTTACTCCCCACAACAAGCGTGCATCTCTGGCAGCAATGGCCCAACTCACGCCAGGCCAACCCGTGCCGAATGTGTGGACTACTATGCAGAAATGGATCCTAGCGCTTCCAACAAGCACCACCGCGCAACAGGACCGCCGCGATTTGCTGATGCGCGAGCTCGAGAGCCTGGTCAAGACGCTGGGCGACACGCCCGGCGTCGCCGGCTCAAACCCCTTCGTCTTCGCCCATTGCGACCTCCTCTCCGGCAACGTGATCATCGAACCTTCGCCCTCGTCTGCTGCCGTCTCCCGCCGCTCTAGTGCATCTGGCGGTTCCGTAGAACCCGAGACGGCTGCCTCTGTGTCCTTTATCGATTACGAGTACGCCACGCCCGCCCCGGCCTCGTTCGACATTGTAAACCACTTTGCCGAATGGGGTGGCTTTGATTGCGATTTTTCTGTCCTGCCCACCCGTCAGGTCCGCCGAGCGTTCCTCCGCGAGTACCTCCGTAGTTTTACCACGCACCAGAACCGCATGTACCAGGAGTCTGACCTGGAGGAGTTGTTTGAACAAGTCGACAGGTTCCGTGGTGTGCCTGGGTTCTACTGGGGCATCTGGGCCTTGATACAAGCGCAGATTTCTCAGATCAACTTTGACTATGCGAGCTATGCCGAGGTGCGTCTGGGTGAATACCAAGCGTGGAAGAGGGAGGTCAGCGGGGAGAGGGAGGCTGCAGGCGAGCAGATGCCTATTAGGGAAAAGCGATGGGCACAGGAAGAGTAATCTCACTTGAGTGTGTACCAAACTCGGATATATTTGCGTGCTGGTGTCACAATAGGGCGTTGGCGCGAGGCTGGCAGCTGTCATTCAACATGTTTAGAGGCGTAAAGGAACGCGCCCCGTTAATTACCTTTTAATCCTCGTTCATTCTCTTCTAATGTCGTCGTATTTTTGTTGTAACACGAGACGAAAGAGAATCTTCAAAAAATTTGACACTACTGCATGCATGCTTTTCCGAAGAGACCTATACTGCTTACCCGTTTCTAGAAAAAGTCCCGCCATCCTATCCTCGCCTAAACCCCTCCCCCCTCCCCCGCAAAACTCTCGTCCAGCTCTCTCCTGCATTGCATGTACATTCCCACCGCCCCCTCCCCATGCATGCACACGCACATGGCATGGCATGGCATAGCATGATAAAGCATGGCATCCACGATCCCCGACCTTTGAGCGAGCCACCTCCCCTCCCCTCCCCTCCCATCCCATCCCCATACCATCCAATCAACGCCCCTTCCCCCCTCCCTCCCTTTCTTCCTGCCCACCGCCGGGAAAACACGGCATTGTCCCGTCTGTCCCGTCTGTCCGTCTGTACGTGGCTGTACGAAACCCTTCTTTTTTTTTTAACAAAAAAACACGGCACAGACGGGCGGACAGGCGGGTGAGGAGAGACGAGGCGGTTGTTGTGCTTCAGTTTGCGTCTCCCTTGTGTTGTGTTGTTGTATGTATGTATGTATGTATGTATGTATGTATGTATGTATGTACGAGAATGATTTGTCGTTTTTAGGGTTATGTTGTCTTTGCGGGAGTATGGAATACTTGACTCGGTTTTACTCGTTTTTATTAAATATTGGGGGGGGGGGGGGGGATTGTTAGTTTGAATAGATGGATGGATGTAATCAATCATGATCATTTTTGTGTGTGTGTCTGAAAAGAATACATTGGCTAGCAAGGTCATGTCAATGATGGAAGGGCGGGAAGTGGGCTATGCTACAGCTTGCTCTTTCTTGGGGGCGGCGGAAAGAAGACGACGAAGACAATGATGATGACGACGACGACATCGAGTTCAGTGCGGTAAGGTTGAGTTTCTCTCTCTCTCTATCTCTTTTAGAGATTCTTTCCCCCTTTTCTGATCGTTGGTCTGATTAAGGGGGTGTTGAGTAAGTCGGAACGGAATAGTATGTATGGATATATATATATATATATCAGAGCCTGGGCAGTGTATAATCACTACATGGTTAAAGTGCTTGAACGTACGCTCGTGCCCGTTATTTGACCTTCGGAGCAACAGAATATGCCGATTAGACCTTTGGATTCATGTCCGGGGGGATACGGATGCAGGGGGGTTTGAGGTGCAAGGATGTGGGGTTCCTCCGGGTCCAAGGATATGGAGTTTCTCCAGGTTCAAGGATATATTGCCCGACTCCGCTTCGATGATCGAGGGTCGGGGGTCGAGGGTCGGATTGGGCGAGATCTGGGCTGGGACTGGGGCCGATGTACTGGTGTTGATTATGACGGAGTGCTTTCGAGTTATTGGCCAAGACAAAGTGTGATTGATAATCAACGGGGGAAATGGAGAGGAGAAAGAGAGAGAAAGATGGAACGATTAAACTGTTTTAGTCTGTTCATTGCTACGTAGCTCTCTGCGTTTTCAACTTGCAACGAGGCTTGCTGATTGATTATTCGGAGAAAGAGAGAAGAAAAAGCTGGTAAAAAAAAGCCCATGTTGATACGCATATGCCGAAATCAACCTAGAGATGGATATCGTTCGCAGAAACAACCCCCTCAATAAATGCCGTGTGATAAAAAAAATAGAAACAGAACTTTTGAATCTATCCGTCCATCCGTCTCATTATTTTAATAACCCGTAAAGAAGAATCGTTGATCAAATTTCAATGGCTGGAGCTCCGTCTCCAGCGTGCAGCCAATCCACCTCGCCTAGTCCGCCAGCGAGACTCATTCCCCCGTCCATGAACCCGTCGTCAAAGTTGAATGTCTCGCCTACAGCGTCCAAGTTCAACAGTGAATCAAAGTCACCATCGTCAAACTTGTTGTTCAGTGGCAGACTGGAGAATAGGACTTCGTCGTCTTGGTGGTGGATGACGTTGCTGGAGGATTCGATTTTGCTGACTAGATCGGAAGGATGGGGGAGTGCGGACCACCTGCTAAAAACTACATCTTTAGAAGGAGTTGCTGGCATGTCATCAATATCCATAGATGTGTCTTCGGAAATGGTAATGGACATGTGCTCGTGGTCCGACTCTGGTGGGGTTGAGGCGAGGAAAGTTTCGAGACGGCGAGCGACTTCTTCGTCTGTGACGTTGGGTTGGTTTGTCCGCTTCTCAAGAGCGTGCATTGTTGTGGTGCCGCTGTCAGGGGGTGGTGTCATCGTCGACGAATGCTGTGATGATATCATTGTGGAATTGACCTGATCAAGGCGTCTGCCAGCGTCGACGAGATCTTCGACGGTGTTTATGGGCGACGGCTTGGGCATGGGAGATGTCATTGCTGTCACGGGTGCAATGTGAATTCCTGCTTTGCGAATAGCAGCTTCTAAAAAGGCGACGGAGTAGTCGGCAGCCGCATACAGATCGCGTAGCTTGCCTATCACAGCCATGCATGTACAGAAGCCACGCAAGGATGTACGGCGAGTCTCTTCCTCGGGGGCCTTGATGTCGAGTAGGTGAATGATGATGGCTGGTAGGAGAACAGTTACACCTGCGGTTGGTAGATACCTGACTAGGTCGGCAGAGTCGAGTCGCTGAGCAATCGAAGTGATAGCTGAAGCAGATCGGCGAACGTTGCGACGAGAAACATCGAGGGCATCGGATTCAACATTCGTCTTGGACGGACTACGAATTGGGCTGCTCTGCGAACTTGGCAATACCTGAGGTCGATGCAATGCGGAGAGTGTGGTGAAGAACACCATGTGTAACAATGAGCGCGCCAAATCGAGTGATGCATCTCCGCAGAATTTGTCCGTATATTGAGCCTCTGCAGGAAGTTCCTCAACCCATTTCTGGAGCTGTTCGTCACATGCTTGCACCTCGCTTGTCTCGGGATCTAGCTTCTTGGGAAGCAACATCATAGTCGTCCGGTCATTTTGAAGGCCATGGTTGTTGTTGAGGACGCAGTATTGCTTCGAGAGCACCTGCGATATACAGAGACAAAGTCTGGCCTTCTCTATGCACATGATTGCCAGTTGACGCTGAGAGTCAACATCTCTGGCGATACGACAGTCAGCCGGAATGCAGCTGATCGAGTCTGGGATGGGAGCAATCTCGAAATCATCCATAGTCAACATAGGCACGTCAAAGTCTTCCGACTTTATTCTTGTTGGTCGTCGCATACCAAGCGCAATCAGACGGTCCCGCATGTAGGTTGACCACCATATGCGCTTCCAAAGTTTAACACGCTTGGGATCCAAGTTTGTGTTGTCCGGATTTCGGTGTAGACCGATTGTGTGTGCGACAGATGTAGCCACACCCATCCAGTGCCAGGTGTCCTTTTGGTCGTCAGGTGTCTCATAATAGTACGTTAGGAGCAACAACGCCTGAACGAGAGATACTCGATCGGACTCGTAATCAAAGTCATACAAAATCTGCGCGCGGAATTAGTAAAGTTTCCGAATCCGACCGAACCATGAATGTCATTCGTAGTATGAATGTCGGAGATTATAAGCCTCCGACAAAGTTCACATGCCGAGGCATAAATGAAGCACGAGCATCGAGCTCTTCCAGGAACGGGGGTTTTGCTTACTCTAGTCTTCTGGAAGAAATCCTTGCGAGCTTCTTTCCTTGTGGCGTACCCTGCAGTATGCAGATGCTGCATGTCAATAAATGCCGAGCCCGCAAACATGACGGCTTGGAACAAAATCAGGCTGACTTTTCCTTTGCTTCCATCCGGCCGATCGATTGCCGCCAAAAAGTCGTGCAGATCTAGAAGTGGCATGTATGGATGAACAAACTCAATGTAGACACGTAGCATCTCACTTCGCAAAAGTCCTTTTGGTACGCTCAAGGCACCCTTCTTTCCCAGATACTCTATCTCCTCAGGACCAATCTTGGACGGGAGCGGCTTGATGAATTTTGGCAGCTCGATTGATGGAGTCTCCGGTAGTATGCCGCTAAAGAAAGAACTTCGGCCATCGCCAGAGAAGGGTGAGTATGGAATAGAACGGTGGTGCAAATCTGAGAAATTAGTCACAGAGGAAACGCGATGTCCATGATTCTGGTCTTGTGCGAGGTCAGCATTAAAAACTCCAAGTAGACCGAAATCGATGGAGAAAAACGTACAAATCGAGTGGGGAACGTGTCCGTCACGTTGTGGCTCTGTCTCATGTGATCCGCACGACGAATTCAAATGAAGGACATTGTCGAGTGCATCACGCGAAGCAAGTTTCCGATTAACACTCGACGCCGAATTCAAATTCTCTGCTTGTTGCTCATCTTCCTTGCTCCATTTTCTGCCAAAATTAGCACTATGTTCAATTTGAACATGCAACCAGCCATTACGGCATTAATCGACTTGAAGTTGCAACTGAAAATATGCAGAGAAGTAAAGAGCGAGTTTTGTATGACGACATTCAATGTATCATTGGTTGGTGTTTCGCTTGTGCGCATGGGGAGGGGTTGTCGGATGTTGCACTGAAAGGGTAACAACTGACTTTTTGCGCCTGCTCTCTGATACGATGCATTCTACCTCGTCTAGTCTGCAATTTGTGCATGGGGCACCGTGTTCTGTGACATTACACCTAACCTTGCGAGCTCGACAACACTGACAAGCTTTGGAAGCCCTCCTTTTCACTGAACGTCCAGTAGTGTGTCCGTCGAGGCCAGCATAGGTGGCTTTGCGCTTCGGCGGTTGTGTCTCGTGGTGGTCGGATGGAGATCCGGAGTAGTCAGACATGACTGGAGATTATTGTCGTCGTCCAGGGGAATTCGCCAAGGTGAAGACGAGCAAGCAGAGGGATGCAATAATTACAGCGTAAACGCGACGCGGGTGTGGGGAAGACCGAAGATTATGTATTGCCCCGAAATCCATCGAGGTGGATAACAATTCCAGGCCACGCTAGTTATCCTAGGGTATGCACGCCAGCCGCTATTTCTCATAGTGTAATTGACCCCCATGACGCCGACCTGTGGGGATGGTAGTGAGTACCCCAGTTCCCACAGGCGATGGCTGGCGCTCCACACTTGGCGTTTGGGGACGCGGACCTTCTCGGATGTGGTCGGAATAAGGCTCCCTTTTGAGAACAAAACGCGCTGTCCGACGTCAGCTGCTGCGAGTTTACGATGCCGCGGCACCGATGATTTCTTCATGCCGATCCTGCCCTTCCTGCTGACTGTGTGCACTTTTCCAGCTGATACATGTGAAGGAGAAATACTATTTCAACCTAAGATTTGGCAACCAGCTTTGACGTTAAATTGGGCTGGAGGCCCTGGTCGTACGAGCTTAACTACTCCATGCTTCAAAACATGTTAAGGTTAGCCAATGGACCAAAGTGGCGTATAGGTCATGCGTCATTGATAGGTCAGATTCTTGTATTAAAGAACGGCTGATCGTAACCCTCTCACAAACCCATCTTCCAGCCTTATCGAGGTTGGCTAATTGTTGGGCTACAGTATGATTCAACGCATGGAGTATCGGACGGATAGACATGGTTCTTGAATGACTACGATCCTCCGGGGCGGGATCTTCGCCGTACAAGCGGAAATGCGTGTCCAAAGTGCAACGCAATTGGTGTCAGGATGACTGGTAAAGACCTACCTAGCAGGTCTGGATTCCTAGCCGCCTTGTTAGCCGGGCCTAATCACGTGACGAATGAGTCTGCGAGATTTTCTACGGCTGCGATGTCCCTGATCGGAGACGTCCTGCACGTCGATGGAGACAGCCGCCAACGAAACTGCGCCCCGGATATTAGCGTACCCACGGTGCATGTCTGTCGAATTTCTTCCAGCTGTCCGCCTGACAGAAGTTAACAACAACTGTCAAGTCAGAGCTCACGTCGACATTCCATGAACATGATGATCCGTGTAACGTCGGCAGTTGGAGGTGCCAACACCAGCCAAGATACTCGACTTTTGACGTTTGAGTACCGTCAACTCCCACCCGCATAGACTCATTACTCAGCGAACAAGCGAACAAGCGAACAAGCGGAGAAACATCCCTGTGACTTCCCCATCCCCATGGTTAGCGTGCGGCTCGGTGGAGGCTCGGAGAAGCGTAACGCCTTTGGATCAGGGGCTGAATCGTCACCTAAGCACATGTAGCCTATTCAGCAACACAGTCTGACGTGGCCGCTTCTCAAAACATGTCACGAAAGTGACAGTCAAAGATGTTTTTCGCACTTGTTGTTCTGAAGTACCCCATACAGAGCGGCCAAGTCCAAGAGCATCACACGAGCTAGCCAAAGCTGAGTGGAAGGTGGCGTAGGCTAGATTCTTCTCCACACGCCGGTAGATCAAAAGTCGTAACCCGACGACGTCGAAACCGTTTTTACATCCATACTTTCTCTGTGTGGCGTTGCGTCCCCGTAAACTTTCTGTGGGAACTCCTCGACTTATCCACCTCAAAATCTAGTCGACGTAGGGCGCACTCGACTCGACTGTAACGACACTTTCTCGGCCGTGTTTTCCAGCAACCTCTCGCTTCTGCAAATCAAACAGACCAATCAACACATGGCAATGATTGCGATATTCAACAGCAATCCCACCCATGAACGTTGATCGTATCCTTCCTCGTGTTAGTGGTACCTTGGTTTGGTGAGCCGCAGACGTTGGGACACAAACAGCTTTCTGCGATACCCTGACGCTTGTCAGAATGCATTTGCGCCCATACCCAAGCACACGGTTATGCTGCGTAGCGCTTTGAAAGTGGGTTGTGTCGCAAAAAATTATTCGCAGCCATGTGTTCGGGGGGGGGGGTGGGGGGGTTTCAATTCAACGTCCACGGGAACAGGCTATAGTCCACAATCCGCAGGCTTGTCCGGGTAAACATATACCACCGACTTCCTGCTACCTGACAAAAGCCTCGTGCACAGTATCACGACTCTCATCAAAGATCGGAAGAGGGCCGTCACACACCTGACATCACCTCCCTGCACCTGAAGCGAGTGAGTTGATCTTGCACTGTGCATGGAAACGTCGCCGCAGATTATGATTCGCATGCCAACCTCCGATTTCCCCACACTCTTGGTCTAGATCGGTTCCGATGAGATGCCAATGATCGGAGGTCTTAGTGGTCGTGGTGGCTTATGACGATCGCCATGTGTTCGTGTTGGCCATTTCTAACTAAACGAACCGCTACACATCGAACGTTCTCGCTTTCCATTTGAGTCTATAGTGATAGATTGATTATTACTAGACGTTTCGTAACAACAGAGATAGTATCGGCATTACCGCTTGTAGACGTAGCTTTTCCGGCGTTTGCTTTGCAACTGGCATTTCTACCTCCTATCTTAAACTGTCGAGTCGTGAGCTGCTACTCGTCTTACCGTACGTCGACTACGGCAAGAATAGACGTGGAAGACGAGACCAAGTCATGTGTCTAACCAATGAATCGATGCTTCAACTAAAGTTCCTGCTTGAACCTGGCGTACGGCCGGTAGAGGACATATCGGCCCAATATGCTCAACGATAACTAATCGGCTGCTAGCAATTTAAGCACCAACCCTCGTCGAAAAAAATCAATGCCAATTTTGGCAATTTAACGTTCCACCTATAGTGCCAAGCAGTTCCTCTCGGTTTGTCGCGGAAGTACATAGTACACGACATAGCACAGCCTCAATAGTAAGTAATCCACGCTTTGCTTGCTTTGATATATACAACACGCATCTTACCTATATACAATCCAAATGGCAACCGAATGTACCTTCATATGCTCATTCATCTAGTTGTACATCTTTACTGGATCTAAGTAAATAATCACAGTTCCCCAGGAACACTTATAGCAAAACGCCATACTTCCTCAATGTATCTTTGCCAGTCGTGATTTTCATACCGATCCTACATCGTGACAGTCGTTAGCATAATGGCCAGGCAAAAGAGATTCTGAATAAAGAACCCTCTCCATTTTTACGAGATAGACTCCGTACCTTGCATTCAATTCGAAAGCCTCCCAGTTAGATACTTCCTCGAGCAAATCTTTGCACTTCTCAAGGAGATCTGGGTGCGATTCTGGGATTCCTTCCGCATCGGCCTCGCGCCAGAGGCTGGCGGCCAGCTCGTATCGACCACAGGGAGCCGTCCAAGCATCCTTGAGATTACCTTTGAACAAAGCCTTATCGTGGACTAGAATCTCCTTTTCTATGATTGCCTTGGCCTCTGTCGTTCGGTCCATGTTCCTCAGAGTTGCCGCCCGGAGGACAGCGAGGATAGATCTCTCGTCGAGACCTTCTTTCTCCCAATATGGATTAGCGGTGGACTCGCTCCAGGCAAGGTTCTTGAGTGAAGCTTCGAGGTGGTCATTCCGCATGCGTTTGTATCCATTCCAGAAGTATATCATCTCTTCCAGTGGAGAAACTCCAATTGCATCGACCAAATCGCAGTTCCACTCTTTGGATCGTGCCTCCCATTTCTGGATCTTCCGAACAACAAAAATATCAAATGGCAATTGACGTGCCATAAACTTCTTCTTGCCCGTGTTAGGTGCGACTTTCTCGAAGTATTCTTTGGCCTTTGCTGCGTACTTCGCTGCTTTTGTTGGATCCAATATCTTGTTCTGCCTATAGAGTTCGAGTTCAGAGGTACCACAGATATAGTAGTACAGCCCATGACTCCAGTTATTAAGTGCAATGCACTTTTCGAAAGCAAACGTAGTGGCCTCGTATTCATGCATGTACATGTTGTTGAGACTGCGCTCAAACCAGCCAAGTGCTTCGAGCTGTTTGAGCTGCGACTCTCCGGCATCCTCAATAAATTTTACCGACTTCTCTAACTCTTTATCCGCGCAAAGCATGCGGGACTCTTCAAACAACCAGAGATGGCTTTTTGGATATCTCCCACGCATCTCATGCAACAAGGCTGTGCATCGAGCCTTGGGATATGCGTCTGCTCCTGTACTTGGGTGAATGTCGCAGATGCTAGTAAATCCGTTCAAATAACCCATGAGTACTATACCAGCCATAGCCCCATGGATATCATGAAACTTGGTGGCTTGCCATAGCATTTGCATACCGCGTTCCCTGTCGCCCTTGAATCCAACGATTTTGAGAAGCGAAGCGAACGAAGGCGGTATGAAGGAAAGAATCAGGAGGAGCATGCCAAAGCAGAAGTTGGACCCTGACAGAATGAACATGTCTACTGGGTGATCGCTAAATGTTGATATGTCCGCATCAGAATTGCCCTTCTTCTTAAGAGCGAGTTTCTCGAAGTCTTCCTCGACATCTACAGATTCAGAATCGTCGTTGTCGCCACCATCATTTGCTTTTGGTTTGTTCCCCAATCCACTCTTTTTCAAGTTTGTAGTTGATGTTGGAGCCGATACACTGGCCGAATTCGAAAGACCAGAGCTCATCAGTGTGTTACTACCCGTATTGGAGCGAATGGAACCAGGTTTCGACAAGCCATTTGCACCTGCCAAGTTCACACTGCTCGCACTTGTCTTGCTCCGATACCTCCTTTCAATTTCTAACACTGCTTCGAGCGCAAGATATGCCTTCCTCATCTTGTAGAAACTTTTGATAGCTTCTGTCAAGCTCTCGTTGAGCACACCTACCACTGCACCCATCAGCTGTGCCTCTGCCTGGCACACTGCATATTCGGTTCCAGGAGGGTAAATAGGCGAGCGATATGCGTTCGTGTCTTTTGCGGCTCGTCTCTGCTGATCGTATGCCGTGCACTCGGCTGTGTACAGGGTGTTTGAAGCTGCATTCGGTGTCAATTCTGCTTCCTTTTGGGTGTCCAGCAGACTTTCAAACCTTCGCGCATGATATCCTGTTCGAAACCCAGCGTCGCTCTCATAAATATGCAAACGCCCACTCCCAACTGTGCAGCATTAGCTCCCTGCCCCAAGAGATTCTCGCCGGTTGTTCGAGAATGTGACACACCTGGTGAAAGGACGAACTGCCCTTGACGAGGTGTGCTTCAGCACTCTCAATATCATCGGCCATAATGTAGGTTATGGCTATGCTCGCGTGACATTAGTCCTGTTCGTGCAGATGGCGATCGCTTCAAACTGGGGATCATCGTACCGTTCATAGCATCCTGCACTGTGCCAGTTGTTAGCTCCATCTCTATCATACACTTTTTCGAAACTTACATTGAGCAAGCTCACTTATGGCATTCAGACTCTTCGCGTGTGCAGGTCCCTTGCCTGCTTTTCCCATGCCTAGCCATCCTCCGAGAGGCATCTTGTAAGAACAAACTCACCCGGAGAGCTAGCGGCGGGGTCTACACAGAAACAGAGTGTGAGGAAGTAAAAAGAGAGAAGAGAGAAGGAGGATTATATTTCTGAACTAAAGATAGAGATGAAATCAAACCCACGCTTCGTGGCGCAGTGAAGCTAATACCGAAGGGCTCCGATGCTTACAACGAGCATCTCAGATTAGGCATCGACGTCATGGTCTGTGAGTGGTGGAACTTCTGCAACAGACGCTGCATCTGGCCAACAAAGCGAACAGTTTGACAAATGGTGAAACTTGAACAGCAGCAAAGACATCAGTCTCCTTTCTAGAGTTCCAAACAATCTCCGAAGAGGTGCGGGGGGGTACCTGGACGACGAAACACGTGAAAGCACCGCGTCGCTTAGTCACCGATCACCGCCGCTTCGGTCGCTCGACAGAGCCGCAAACGCAACGACAACCTTAAGCTTACCAGATCTGCCTAACACAACCCGTCACAAAGCTGCCCCCAGATAAACCCATACCCCCTGTACCACCGCATACATCGCTAAGATGGCCGGCCCCGCCCAAGGAAACACTGCTACGACCAAGCCCGCCGATTCCAAGAATGGCGAGCAACCGCTTTCACAAGACAAGAAGCCCGCGACACAACTAGAGGAGGATGATGAGTTTGAGGACTTCCCTGTTGAGGGTACGTATGTCCATGCCCTACTCGGAGAATAGCCGAGAGAGAAAGAGCTCAAGACTAACAATAGACTAGACTGGACAGAGGAGGAAACACAGATCCCTGGCGGCAATGCGCATCTTTGGGAGGAGAGCTGGGATGACGATGACACGAATGAGGACTTTGCGGTACAGCTGAGGTACGGGAAACGCGTCTTACTGGTCATACTGGAGCTAATAATGTACAGGGAGGAGCTGAAGAAGCTGGGCAAATGAGCGACACATCCCCCCACGACGAAGACGGACACACAGTGTATAGACACCATCTAGTGCCAGCAGAGTGGCGTTTTGGGAACAGAGTACTAGAGCGCTTTTGCAGAGACTATGGCATCACGAGCATCACGACAAGCGACTGATGGGTGGAGTGAAATACAGTTCACGCTGTATTGGAATGAAAAGAGCTATAACATACACACATCAATCATAACTTCGGGGATATCCCTTCCGAGTCAACTCGAGCCATAATCTCCTCAAAGCGTGTGATCTACTTACTGGACAGAGCAGACACACCTGGCAGATCCTTGCCCTCCAGAAGCTCAAGCGACGCACCCCCGCCAGTCGAGACGTGCGACAGCTTATCTTCTACACCGTACTTTGCGGCAACAGTCGCAGTGTCACCACCGCCGATGATGACAATCTTGCCGCTCTGTGCAGCTTCGACTGCGGCATCGAGAGTCTCTTTTGTGCCCTTTGCAAACTTCTCGAACTCGAACACACCAGCGGGACCGTTCCAGAGAATGGTCTTAGCCTCGCTGATGGCCTCCTTGTATAGTTTAATCGACTTATCTCCGCAGTCAAGTCCCATCCAGCCATCTGGAATGCCCTCCTCGTCCGTAGCGTATCCGGTCTGAGCGTCTTTGTCGAACTTGTCCGCAGTTATGTAGTCAACAGGCAGGACAATCTTGACGTTGTTCTTCTTGGCCTTCTCGACAAGGTCCTTGACAGTCTTGCTGCCAGCCTCATCGAATAAGCTGTTACCGATCTTCACGTTCTCGAGCGTCTTTTTGAAGGTGAAGGACATGCCACCGCAGATGATGAGGCTGTCGACCTTACCGAGCAAGTTGTCAATGAGCTGGATCTTGTCGGAGACCTTGGCGCCACCAAGAATAGCAAGGAATGGACGCTTGGGCTCTTCGAGCGCTTTTGCGAAGTAGTCGAGTTCCTTCTTGACAAGGAAGCCAGAGGCCTTTTGTGGGAGGTCAACACCAACCATGGAGCTGTGGGCGCGGTGGGCGGTACCAAAGGCATCGTCTGTAACTGGTCAGTATCTTGTTCTTGGAAAGGCCTTCGACAATTAGACTCACTGATGTAAATATCACCGAGAGCAGTCAATCCCTTCCTGAACTCCTCAACCTTCGCCTTGTCAACCTTGACCTTCTTGCCCTCATCATCCTTGTAGCTGCCCTCCTCCTCAGCGTGGAAGCGCAAATTCTCTAGCAAGATGACCTGTCCATCGCTAGCGCCGTTCACAGTCTCCTCGACCTGCTCGCCGACACAGTCCTCAGTGAAGATGACCTTCTTGCCGAGAAGCTTCTCGAGCTCAGGAACAACCGGCTTGAGGCTGTACTTTGCGTTAGGCTTTCCGTCCGGGCGACCGAGGTGCGACATGAGAATAACAGCCTTGGCTCCGTTGTCGACGGCATACTTGATGGTAGGGAGAGCGCCGGCGATACGCTGGTTGTTAGTGATCTTCTTGTCCGCGTCGAGGGGAACGTTGAAGTCGACCTAGGAATCGCAATGATTAGACGACGGAGTGTTCCCAGCTGGGCGTGATTGGACCTTCGACTCACTCGGATCAAGACGCGCTTGCCCTTCAGGTCAACGTCGGCGATAGAAAGCTTGTTGGAGAGAGACATGATGGGAGTATCTGAGTACTGTGATGAATGCGGGGTCAGTCGAGAGCTTGGTGAAGCTTGAGTGAGATGATGTTGAGATGTCCAAATGAACGACTGCGTTGCTAAGGGAGGAAGGGAATCGAGGAAGTGAAATGCTTACTTCTGGACGGTTGTGAAGGATGTTGCTAGGGAGGGGTTGCGTGTTTTTGTTTCGTTGAATCGCGCTACCCAATATGTCATAGAGCTGTGACCTGGCGGGGCAAGGTGGGGTGAGCGAGACACAATCTCGTGCAGAGCTTCCGCCTCCTTATCGAATCACACGCAAATAAAAGGGTTGCCGCGCCGGTAGACTGCAAAGGAATTGCACAAGTCAAACCGCCGCGAACGGTTGTTGCCGCGGTCTTGTTTCGTCGAGCGCGGCGAGGATGCATTCCCGCGGCCGAGAGCTGTATGCTCCGATTTCTTTCCACATGTCTGTTGCCAGCCGTGCGAGGCTTAGACCGACCTGCAGATTTTGAGAGCTCTCGAACTCGCTCCCTGGAATGGTAATATACAATAGTAGGCGTCTTTCATCAATGGCAGGACATGATATCAGTTTGTAACAATAAGGTGCAATTGAAGCCTAACGAGAGGACACAGGAAGTAGAAGTCCCTTCCATTACAAATGACTGGTCTGACGCCCTGACAATGCCTAAAACGCCAAATTCTTAGACGGCAAGTAGAAGGACTCTACGCTAAAAGTTCAAAGCAGCCCCAAACGTCCAAATCATGACCAGGGCCCACTCGATCTAGAGATATAAAAGGTGATTTTCTCAGAGTCTGCAGAGATATCTACGCACTCTCGGCAGAGTTTGTAAGTGAGAGGTATGCTGTCCAGGCAATACCGACAGTCGAAACAAAAGGCTGTCAAAAGTGTCAGTTTTGGCAAGACTCTACACTGCAACCGAGCACATACAATTTGCATCTGAATGGGCATCAATCGAAAGTTGATCAACTGCACTGCCGGCCAGATGACGTAGTTGGCCTTCAAGGCAGGGATATAGACGTCCTGAAACTTGCGCTGCACGGCGCGCTTTCCGCCACCTTCAGCGACAGTCATGAAAGTGAAGAAGCATGCAAGGCCTAGAAGAAATCAGCAAAAGACGGCTGAAGCTCATCGTTAACACACTCACCGACTGGAGCAAACAGAAGCTGGTCAAAGGCGACGCGCTTCAACACAGGTCCCCAAGTCGCGGCTTTGGTTATTGGGAAAGTCGACGCTAAGAATTTGATCCAACGGAGCTGAAGTGGCGCCATGATGAAAGGATAAGCCATGAACCTTACTGTGCGCTCAAAGTCAAATGGTGGTGGTAATTTGAGCGAGTCGGGGATAATATCAGAATCTGGCCATGGGTTCCTCTTGTCAAGCTCATGAATCTCAATGGCCAAGAAGTCGTCCTTGTCCACGCCCTTCCGGACTGCGCGTTGCCGAACAGCGGTCAGCGTCTGGGCCACTGTGTCTGCGATGCCACCCAAAACCTGCGAGCTTTGTCAGTCTGTCTACACAGTGTCGTACGCGAGGGTGGAATAGGTAGAGCGATTCATGGCACAAGGACTGTGTATTGCGCGTCGGTGCTGGGGAGTGCGTACAGAGTTGGTGACCATCGTGGTAATGACTATTTACAACTGTCAGTTATTGCTGCATATAAAAAAACAAGGGGGCGCCATACGAGGCCGCTGCGCATAGTAGCTGTTGTACTTGCGCGCAAGGAGTGAAACGGCGGCCATTTGTACAAGGAAAACCGCGGCGTGGAGAAGGGGCTGTATGGTATCAGTAAGTGGTCGCGGACTAAGAGGCGAGGCTACTCACAATCTTTCCGTACAGCCAGCGTCTGTTGAGTTGATAGAGCAGCCTGTGTCTAGTGTTTTCGATCATGATGGTGAAAAGTGATAGCGGCGCGGCCGTTGATTACGATGACGTCTGACGGTGCCACAATAACAGAAACGTCCGTGTGTGCAGTTTTTGCAGCCACGTTCTCGTCAGTTCCTGGTGTCGAGTGCGGGTAGGAATTCTTGTATCGTAATTAAGCGCGATGTCGTCTCGAAGCAAATGTAAGGGTCCTGCAGGCATTTGCTGGGGTCGAGCAGCGGAGTGGCACGAATGCGGCGGAGTCGGGCGGCGCGGCGCCGTCGGCGCATCACAAGGCATGATGACAGCGTTGCGTAGTTTCAAACATCACACACGAGACACGAGACAGCCTATTGTGGGCCAATAAAAAGGTTGAGAACAGCACCGTATCACACGATTCCTACAATCATTATGTACAGCGCCTATACAGTTAACGCAGCTTTAAGAAGTGAAAGTCAGGTAAACGATTGGAAACCATACGTCCATTTTCGGATACACAAGCTGAATAGTGGCTGTAAGCAGGAGGAGACATTGTTACTGGCATACACCCTAGGTTGCTTATTTCCGGCTATAATTGCACCTTGAGGAATAGGTGCTATGTGAAACCTGATTACTGTTCTTGAGCGTTGTCCCTCCATCCCCTTACCAAAATCAAGATGTGGTAAATGTAGGCGACCTACTACCGTCTTTGAATCCGGATGAGTTTTTAATGCAAATATCATCTCGAAGTTGACCGTATGCTGGGGTCAGCAGACATTTTCCGCTACCTAGCTGTTCTTCTCTACTGCCATGATACTCGGTAAATCACGAATATCTGCAGTCTCGTTCGTTGCTAGATCAATCACACGGACTGACTCGACGGACAAAACACCAGGAGAGAGCGCGCGGAACTTGAGGTCGGCTGTATAGCAGGAGCCAGGTGAAAGTTGCCTATATATCGTCAGCCCCTGTGTTGAATGCAGCCTGTTCAGGTTGACCTACCCTAACCGAATATCCGTTGTCAAACAAACCAACTCCGCCGTCTCTGTTTTTGCACTCTTTTGTCTTGCATAAACAATATTTTCATCCACCACAGCACTTGTAAGTAGCTCTTTCCTGTCAAGACTGAGGCCGGCTGTCGAGGACACCGAAGGTTGGGGGTTTTGCTTTTCAACATCTCGCTTTCTTTTCGGCATTATCAAAATTGCCAACTTTCGTGGTTTGTCTGAGCGGTTGACAATGAAAACGTCCCAATGGAATACCTCTCCGACTGTCACTCTAGGTGGGCCGGACACGGTAAGAGTGATGTTTATGGCATTATTTGATACATCCCCGGCTTGGATTTGCGTATCATGAGCTGGTAGAGAGTCGGGACTCGTAATCCTTGGAGCTTGCACACTTACACTGCTGAGTCTATGAGCAGCCTTGACCAAGCTGGGATTGTGTTCAGCCGCAAACTCTACGACTGTCTTCCACTCGATTGCGATATTCGGTTGGCATTCGTCCGAGATGAACACTTTGGCTTCGACAATCATGGTCAAGTAGTGTCCTTTGCTCCCGAGCAATGGTGTTCCGTCGGGTGCCCGATCAGGCTCTATCTTGTACAGATAGGTCAGCTGGTCGCCTGGCTTGTGTGTAGCATTTACACTCTTGTAATCATTCAAATCATTAACGTTTCCACCACGCAAAGTCAATCCTACCTTCTTTACTTTGGCATCATACGTGGAGAACTGGGGGATTTCAAGATCCAACGCGGCCATCAAAGACACATCGTCCATTGATGTATGTAGTCTGGAGTATCTCATTCTCCAGATCAACGCTGGTACGACTCGATACAAGGGTCGCTGACCGTTTTTAATAGGGTAAGTTATCTCCCTTGCAGCAGGGGCTGAAGGTGCCATTTTACTGATCCGCATTGCTGATAGTCGTGGACGAATGCCAGCTAGAGCGGAATCATTTTCAAACGACTGGAGAAGATTCAACGCAAAAGGTGCACGACTTGGTAGATATTCGTCATCTATGACATCCTTCTTTACTTTATCCGTTGGCTTTAACGACGCTGTGGGCTGGAAGTAGACAGCAGGTTTGTGAAATCTTCCCTGAGGACGAGCTGGCAAATATTAGTGCTGTAAAATTAAGGCTGCTTTAGTTTCTCACATATGAAAACGTCGACTCTCCAGATTGCATACGCATGTAAATCATTTCCCTTTTCTTGGTGAACAATCAGAGGCACGTTGGTACTTTCGATGACATCCGAATGTATGAGCTCTTTTGGAACCGCTTTGGGCTCTTGCGCCGATACAGGTGCTGTACTGAAGACAAAGGCATCCAAGGTAATGGCCAATCTAGCTAGGTATGACCTTAGGGTGATATTGTCGAGTAATGGTGTTCGGAGAACAACATAGACCGGAAGCAATTCATCTAGATACCTATGCATAAGTAAGAGGCTTGCTTGAGACTCAGCGTTGCGAGGAACACTTACCAAAAAGAATTACGTCTCTTTGTTTTACGAAGGGCAAGACGTAGCTACTCTCATCTTGCGCTGATCCGTCCCAGGAGCTCAGCTCATTTGCAATGTCGATGTTGGGGTTAACAGGTACAACGGTTTCGAGTATTGCGCTCTCGACAAACTCGGTACTTACCCGAGGCTGTGCCTCTGCTAGACTTGCAGTCATGATCTTCCTGTTACAAATTGTTGTTGAAGAGGTGCAGCTTCACGTGTAGAAGTTGAGCTCAGCACAGACTATCTAAGACCCTTGTCCATTCTAGCCTCCTCATCCATGATGCCAAGAGATTCAGACAGACCAAGCTGCGGACAGCAATCGCAATCGCAATCGCAATATTTCCTAACAACATTAGGTCCTGACGGTATAAAGCCTTCTTGGTATTTGCAGCACTACTAGGCCGTTCCTCTCCACCGTACTTGACAGTTGCAGCTGCCTCTCAAATAGCGGGGCAATCCATCCCACTTCCACCCACGCGTCACATCTCTCCCAATCGTCCGCGCAACAACCGCAAACATGAGCGCCAAAGTTCCACGAAACTTCCGTTTACTTGAAGAGCTGGAGAAGGGAGAGAAAGGTCTTGGTGCTGGTATGAATCGCCCTGCACACACCTACAACTTGAGAGCTGAGCGCAAACAGAGGCGTGCTCATACGGCCTGGACAATGGAGACGACCTGCTGATGTCGGACTGGAATGGTACTATCCTTGGTCCACCACATGTATGTTCTTTCTCATTTCTATGGATTATCTATAAACTAACTTAGAGTTACAGAGCAGCCATGAGAACCGCATTTACAGCCTGAAGATTCATTGCGGCCCAAACTACCCCGACGTGCCTCCCGAGATCGCCTTCACATCGAAGATCAATCTTCCCTGCGTCAATCCTCAGAACGGAAAGGTGCATACTCTCAGTTTTGATTGAGACAGGCAGCTGCTAACAACGCATAGGTTGATAAATTCAAACTGCCTTGTCTCGCACAGTGGAAGAGAGAATTCACTATGGAGACTATACTGATCGAACTCCGCCGGTAATTACATCTGAGACATCAGATCGGATATTACTAAAGACTCTCAGTTACATGGCCCAGCCTCAGAACAAAAAGCTCCCGCAACCGCCAGAGGGATCTAACTTCTAGAGTCAATGATGATTGAAAGAGAGATGCTAGCTCTACCAACATGAGTCGATGGCAAAGCTTTGGGAGATAGGTGGACGCTATGGACGACATGACGGCAAGAACTACGAATGTGCATGGAATGGAGTTCTGGCATGCAAGCCCGCTTAGGAGGCTAAGATGAGGAATAAATGAATAACGACAATGCATTTGCTCATCCATGGTTCAATGATCTACTATGTTTTTAGGTCGTTTGGCAAGATGAGAAGTTCAAGTGTATTTTGCAAGAATCCATTCTGTGTCTTATCTGATTAGCACGAACAATGGATGAAGATGAGAGTCACCAAATCTGGTTCGAAAGAAGCCACAACTTGAGACCCTAGCATCTGAATTTCACGTTCTCTATCGAGTAGAGTAGAACGCAACTGTCAAGCTAGCTAGCCCACGTGATCATGTGCACCCGCGACAGCTACAGAAATTCGCGTCATCAAGACTTAAGCATCTCCATCAACGAGCAGTACATGCATGCCCCGATTTCTCGAACCTAAAAAGTCAACACAGCATCGTGTAGCAGGTCCGTCGCAAATATCTATGCGCTCTCTTTTAATCTCACAGCTCCCATAGCGATTGCTCTGTACAGAGCACTGCTCTTACGATGTTCCACCGCACCACTACCTGATGACCACCGCGACTCTTTGCGTAATGCAATTCGACACAAGTTTCGCAAAAACAGGAAGATACAAAGCCCTTACCAACTTGGACTAAGCTTCAAGGTCGGTTATGAGGTTAGTGATGCTGTGTGTGTAAACTCTCGCACACTTTATTGATGGCACACAGGCGCTAGATCACCTCGATGCATCTTCCACGGGCGACGCCACGAGCACCGCATTTCTGGTGGACGTAATTCCCACACTACCACGCGGCTTGACACGACCTCCTCGAATTCGCCCTCCTCTACCTTCTCCGTCACCGCCGAAAGAGAGGCTCGCATGCCTCCCTTCCGAGCAAGCTGTCCTCAATGTCCGACCATACGCAAATGTCTCAGGACCGCGACACGTACCCATCCTCGCCTCCGCCAACGGAGTCCCTTTCTTACGTATCACAAAGCCACAACCCCCCGCGTTGAGCCGGATGCTTCGGCAGAAGCTCGAGCGTAGAATAGACAATTTTCACAGGAAAGTGGAGCTTATGCACTACTGGATGCCGATGGGGAAACAAGAGGATGAGTGGGATGTGTTGGTCAACTTGCAGCTTAAGCAGCGCGAGGATAATGTGAAGTGGGTAGATGCGATTCAGTTGGCGGATCGGGAGAACCAGGAGGCGTACGAAAGAGATATGGCAAATGATAAGGAGATTGTGAAGAAAATGCAGAGAATTGTGGACGCGGAGACAGAGCTAGCGCTCAAGGAAGGGATGACGATTGTGAGAGGAAGGAGGAAGAGGCCAATACGAATAATCACACCAGACGAGTAAATACACCGAAGAATCAACCCTGTTTGATCCGGTCCTGCTCAGTAAGCAAATGGGTATCTTGAATTGTTTTTTGTTCAATTATTGTACAGGTTGTCAAAGAAAGCCTTTGGCCAATTGAATATATACACTTTATGAATCTGCCGAGATCTTCAGCTTATCCAAATCCAAATCATCGCCCTCATACTCCTCATCGACCTTGCCCACCAACCCTTGTTGCCACAACTCCTTACCCGTGAGTTTCTTCTCCTTCTCAATAACCCTCTTCTTCTTGTCTTCGACCTCCTTCTCCTCCGCTTGCCTTCTTGCCTCCTCTTCCATCTCGGCCCTAAACTTGTCCCTCCACGCCAGAAAGCTCTCCCGTGTGACAGCCTCGCCCTGGAACTTTGCATTCTCTGCCTCCTCAATTTTGGCAGCCTCGATGTCAGCCAGCGCCTGCTTTGCGTTTTCGCGCTCAGTTATCAGCAGCTCAGCAGAGTCTTTGAGAACCGTGACGAGAGTGAATATCATCTGCATGCCAAGGTTGTCTGTAATGGTTTCGGAGAGAGAGTCCAGCAGGCGCGCCTTGTCTTCCTGGATGTCGAGGTAGGGGTGTTTTGGCGCATTGGGAGGCTGCGTTATGTCGAGTCGGGGGGCTTCATCGGGGTAGTCTGGCAGGTACTGGACATTGAGGATGATTTTTGCTGTGCGTTATTAATAGAAGTCTTGGTTGTGAGCAGGTGGAAGTATATACGTGATGTGTCCTCGTCTTCCTCTTCATCTTCATCGTACGAGGGCTCACCGACATCGAGCTTTATTAGAATTCGGAATTCTGTGTCGGAGACATCTGCGGAGGTGCTGTTAATGATTTGGAACCGTGGGTTGAATGAGAGACTACACATACCGGTTATTTCTTCTGGGAAAATAGACTCGAGGACCTCGCGCTCCTCTTTCTGGTCTTCGATACCCATTGCGCGTATTGTTGTTAACTGTGACGTTGAGGCTTCTTGCCTTGTCGGCGGGGCGTGTTTTGGCGGTTCCCCGCGCATGCGTCGAGGTCACGACCCACAATTCTCATTTTCGTCGATATCTTTTTCTGTTGCATTTGACCTCGACACTGAAAACACACATCACACGCCTCAAAAAATTGCCCTTGCCTTCTCACGATACACATCATGGCGAAAACAAAACCACAAGACCGCGCCGGCAAATCCAAGAAGAAGACGAAGAGCGGCGCATCAGATGGTAGCTCCAAGAAGCCAAAAGCCTCACCGGAGGAACTTCTGAATCAGGCAGCCTCATATCTACAGATGTCACAGCCCGAAGAGGCCCTTGTTGCAGCGAGAAGAGCACTCAACCTTCTTCAGCCCACGTCGAAACCCACAGCAGCAGCACTACCTGCGCTCAACCTGCTCGGCGAGATCAACGTAGAACTGGGCGACCCAGAGGCTGCAAGAGAGGTTTTCCAAGTTGCGATACTGCTCGACCCAGAGGGCACAAACGACGGCGCAGAGAAGTTCTTATGGCTAGCACAGCTGAACGAGGAGGGCGGTACGGAGAGCGTACGGTGGTTTGAAAAGGGCGTGGAAGTGCTCAAGAGAGAGATAGGCGAACTGGAAGGGAAAGCGGTCAAGAAGCCTGAGGTTGAGGAGCTGCTGGAAGAGAAGAGGCAAAAGATTGCCAACTCTCTATGTGGTGTCGCTGAGGTGTACATGACGGATCTGTCATGGGAAGAGGACGCTGAAGCGCGGTGCGAAGCCGCAGTCACAGAAGCACTGATCTTTGCGCCTAACAACCCCGAGCCTCTACAAACACTAGCGTCGATAAGAATCTCGCAGCTACGGGCTGCAGATGCGCAGGCGGCACTTACAAGGAGTATGGATCTGTGGAAGGACTTGGACCCGGACGACCCTAAGGTACCCGATTACTCGACAAGAATCAGTTTGTCGCGCTTGCTGATGGAAGCTGAAATGGAAGACGAGGCCATTGAGGTCTTGGAGAGGTTGATTGGCGAGAACGACGGCAGTGTAGAGGCATGGTATTTGGGAGGATGGTGCTTGCATTTGCTATCTGGAAAGCAGAATACCAAGGGCGAAACTAAAACCGCGACATCTCTGATGCGCGCCAGCCGCGACTGGCTCGAGAACTGCCTCAAGCTGTATACATTGATGGAGTATGAAGACGACCGTTTGAAGGATCACGCGGACGAGATTCTGAAGGAATTGAATAGTGTCCTGGGTCCATCTACCGGTGAAGAAGAGGAGGAAGACGATGATGATGACGATGACGACGATAATGAGGGATGGGAGGATGCTGGTGGACAGAACGATGACGAGGAGATGGACGGAACATGAGACGACAGGCATTTGATCATAAATTGGGTGTCAACAACTTTGCGGGCTGAGGGTCGAGACACCACGGCGTAGTTGAGGGAGTTGAAGTCTCCACATCATGTCGTTCCATCAGTAATTTCGCAGGCCGCACGAGCTGGCGAAATTTCTAGTTGACGAGATTGAAGTCACTCGGGCAGCTGACGCGACGATTATGAAGCGTGAGCGTGGGGAGGCGAGCTGGGTTGCAATTCACACATTGTTGCGGCTGAGACATCAAGCATATTGATTTTGTTCAATAATGAAAGACGCTCAAGGGGTTGGTAGAGCGTTTGATGGACCCTGCATGTAGGTGGCAGTTTGCCGGGACGCTCATTGTAATAGTCAAGATGTACTGCATGTTAAATTGATGTCGCTCCAGCCCGTTTGGGATGTGAGGGGAGAGTGTTACGCCTAGCTGAATGAGAACAGACGCATGCCGCTCCGTGTTGATGTCTTGCGCCCATGCGGCTCGGATGGGCTTGTCCTGCGTCCGAGGGTGTCTCGATTGGCGGGGGTAGGGAGGGTGTTACACCACGGAAGCGACTGGATGCGCGCCTAGGAGGGCGCTTGGCGTGAACGGGATGCTCTTGGACGCCATGAGCGCCACGAAAAGACAATTATCACCGCCTCTCGATCTGCATCGTCCTCTGGCCGTCTTCTGGCCGTCGCCATCGCCAGCGCCATCGCCGTCACCGTCGCCCACGCGTCAACTGCCCTCGAGCCACCTAGCGCCTGCTTCTCGTGCAACTACACTCACTGCCTGCCACGCCTGCCCCACAGATGAATGAGCCGCCCGACCTCACCCCACGTTCCCATCCATCGCAGTCGACGTCGAGCGCGTCGCAAACCTTTGGTTGAGTGAGACGCGGCTCTCCGCCGGACCCGCAGCGCCGAATGATCTGGTACCTCCTTTATCCGTTGCGTGGGTGAGTGGTGCTGTTGTTGCCTCGACGTCCCGTGTATAGTCCCAAAGCTGAGCGCGATCCCGCAGTACGACTGAACCACCAAGACTCTCCCCCTCGCACCCCATACGGCGCGCATTTCAGGCCCATGGAACGGCAACGGCGCGTCATTGGCTGCTCTCCATTGTCCTGACCATTACCATCTCGGTACTGCTATGCTACCCGGCCGTCTTCCAGACTGACAGCTCCGCCGCTGCAGGCCTGCGCAACCTGCCCAAGCATGTCTGGACCTCGACCATCGAAGTCTACGATGAGCGCCCTGCGGATGTTGTCGTACGCCAGGTCTGGGTCCATGGCGACTACATGAATGCAATCAACCTGCCCGTTCTGCGCGAAGCCATGCATGTCCAGGACGTCCTTATTGGCAGTGGGTTTAACGGAGACGCTGCACACGCCGACCACCATGTCTCCGCTCATGACACCGCTGGCTGCTTAGCGACAGCAGATGGCCGGGAATGGGGATGGCACTCGCCATTGATGTACTGGGACTGTTCGCTCAGCGCCTTGGAAGGGGACGAGGATCTCTTGCACACTATCAATGCGCGAAGCAGAACCCAGTCGGCACTCAACATGACGCTCCGGCCAAGCAATGTGTTTGCAGGCAAGCAGTTCCATCATACAAAGCTTCGCGCAGCAGATGCGCTAGTTATCAGCTTATTCATTCGCACCAACGCAAGCCTTGACGATGTCTGGGATTCGAGATCGCGAGGTCTGGCTGACAACCTCTCGCCCAACTGGTCCATCTTCCCTAAAGATGGGCAAGTTTCTCGAAATCGGCTGTATGAGTTTAGATTCAAACCGATGACCTTGAACGACGACTTGTTTCTAGCTGCCTCTTACATTGTGACAGCCGTGTATGTGATTTGGCGTATGATGCAGCTACGTGCTGTCAAGAGTTGGTTCGGTCTGCTTATTACGATATGCGCCAAAGTCTGATCTCCTCTCTCCGACTACCCTCCATCAACGCTAACATCCATTCCAGATGACTATATGCATCATTGCCAGTTTCACTCTATGTACAAATCTAGGGATCGATTTAGCGCGTATACCTCGGCCCTGGTTTCCTGCAGTCGTTTTCTGTTTTGGACTCGGGAACATGTCTGTATACACTGGCTCTACACATATACTGATGCTGACAGTTGCTAGATTCCGGTTGATAAACGTGGTGCTTGAGACACCTCCTCAAATGCCGCCACATCAGCGCATCGGAAAGGCGTTAGGTGAAGTAGGACACCTGTCCCTTGCAGTCGCATTTCAGAATCTCGCCTTGATCTATCTCTGCTCGAGACTTGTCGCGCCATGGGTTGCAGACTTTTGTGTCTTTGCAGCCGTCACATTAGTGTTCGACTTTGTCTATCACCTGACGTTCTTTGTCGCTGTTTTGAGCGTCGACGTGCAGAGAATGGAACTTTCAGACTCCATAGAGTGGGTGGAATCAAACCAACGATCGAAGAAGAAACACCAAGAGCGTCAATCTTGGCTTGCTGCATTACGAGAGGGTACTCTGCCACTAGGCACACGATTTGCAGGAACCGTCGCCATCTTCTCCATCATCTTGGCCATTAACTGGCACTTTTTCGACAGTACCGACAAACATCTGTCATTCAATGCCCTTCGCCGAAAACTCATGACTAGTAAACGAAAACGCAGTAGTGATTCCGCATGGAGTCCATCTCCGATCAACCAAGCCAGGACACCCGCCGACTGGTTAAGGATTCAAGATCATAACACCGCCCGAGAGCTGTTTGGATTCATCAAACCTGGTGCTCATAGCTTCATAGCCCGCATATACGACCCCCTCCTTGTTGTCTCGAAAGGGGCCCGTGGTAGAGATAGATCTCAGCCTACGACGTCTTGGATCGAATACCTCCGTCGATTTGCCCGGGGCCACGCATTTCCTGCAGCTTTGACTGCCGTCTTCTTGATCGCTGGCGTTACCCTTTTTATGAACTATCTCCTGTGGACTGGCTTACCGGAGACTTCAGACGGGGACAAAGATGAAGAGGCAGCGCTCTCTGTCAAGACTTTACCAACACCGCAGGCCCTCGATGTCGACAGTATGGTTTCATGTCCAAAGGGTCATCTTGCCAGCGTTTCTCTTGACAGGTCCACGTCAATTTGGCTCCATGATCGAAGAGGATACATACACAGGATGCTGCAAACAGCTACGATGAAACCGAAATTGTGGCCAATCGTTTCCAGTGCCATGGATGACGGTGGAAGTCTGCTTGCTTTGTGCGCCGACACCGGGCACATGGGGTTATGGAGCATGGCTACCTCGCGCTTCCTGACGTTTCCCACAATAGAACTTCGTGGGCAGGTGCCATCTTTGTTCTCTTTCGTTTCAATTACTCGCGCAGATTGCGAGAAACTTTACCTTGTGATTGTCAACCCGGACGGATTTTTGACTGAAATGGATGCACGCACAGGTCAACACCAAAGCAAGCGAATTTGCCGCAACCCCATCATCTCTGCGACATTGTATACTTGCACTAGGGGTGATAGTAGCCTTGTTTTTGTTACCAAACCCGGAGAAGTTCACATCCTATCGCTGAGAGAATGGAGCAACTCGACGTCTGAGGTGGTCGCAGGTCTAGATCCCGGACCACCGCCTGGCAGCAATCCGGCGAAAATCAAGTGTGTCCAGGGTATTCCTAGTCTTGGACTTATATTCGCGCTTCGTGATGAGGAGGCCGAGATATTCGACTTTAACAGCCGAGTACTCATCCATTCATTACAAATTGGACATGTCAAACCTCACTCGTTTAGAGTGATGCATTCAACCCGACGGTTGTGTCCATGCGGTGCTCCTGCAGTACACTCTCTGTCGGTTGTGTATGGAGAGCGAGAGACGGAGCATATGATTATGCAAACATTTACTCTCGACGACAACGCTACGTCACAAATATGTCTTGGGAAGTCGCCAGATAGGGACAAGTACAAATGCCAGGGTCTCGACCACGCAACAGAAACGATACATTATGTTGAGCCTGCTGGCGTGTGGGAGTCAACGAGTGCGCTGAGTGTGATGGGAATCAGGCGTTGCGTACAATCGTCGACACCGTCATCTACGCTTTCTGACATGGAGGGTGACCATGTGGCAGCAGATGCATCCGCTCTCGCATCTGCACTCAGTCAGCGGGCGCGTAAGCAAAGCGTGCCGAATGGCTTCTTCCGCTCTCTCAACCCTCTGGGTGATGAGCACTTGCACTTGTCGGGCGACACGGACACGTGGGAAGCATGGTCACTTAGTTCGACGGGCGAGTTTTGCTCGCGCCCACTGTTTCCCGACAACCTAGAAGATGCAGAGTCGTCTTTTGAAGACGAAGAACTATTTGTTGCGATGCCAGGCCCTATTGCTAGAGTGGGAAAACGCAGTATTGCAGTGGGGTTTGGCAATACGGTCAAGATTATCACAATGGGGAAAGAGGTCTTGTTTGATGGGGTGCGTGGAGGGGAAGATGGTGCTGATATTGGGCTGGGGAGTTATAAATGGCGGGCGAACAAGGGAGGAGGAGGCAGGAAAGTGCAGTGATGTATGTTTTTTCTTGGTTATTTTTATTCTTGTTCTTATTGGGGATGCGGGGGATGCGTATGTGGGATGGCGTTTTGGTTGGGAATGGCCGATGGACCAAGTGTTTTTGACTTTATTTGGGAGGGTGCTCAGGTATTTTGACTTTTATTCACATATATATCTATATGTATGTATCTAGGAGGCGTTATTAGGATAGGATAGGATAGGATAGGACAGTATGTACTGCACATGGCCATTTTTTAGTATATTTCTTCCGTCTTTTGTTTGATTTTTTTTAATTCATTTTTTGTACATGACTTTTGGAAATGAAGAAGTGTTTTCTTTCTCTCTTTCTTGGGTAGTAGTAGTAGTAGTAGTAGTAGTAGTAGTAGTAGTAGTAGTAGGAAGATGCATGGACAGGTATACGAATAAGAGAACAAGAATTTTGCTTGCTTGCTTGAGCAATGATTCCAACAACAAAACGACTTTGCTATTTATTTAAACTGCTCTCTCTCTCTCATACACACACATATTTCTTTCTACTCTTTGGAAAGAAAAAAAACCTCTCTCCTCCACCCCCTCCTTTGCATTGGGGTACATGTTTTGTGCAGTGCAATGTAGTGTAGTGTGGTAGTAAAGTGTAGTGTAGTATAGTATCGACAAGTGCTCTCTCTCTCTCTCTTCTCTTTGCTGCTCATTTCATTTCATTTCCCTTGCGCTTCTTCTTCATCTCCATCCTTATCTCCATCTCCATCTTCATGTTTATCTTCTTCTTCTTCTTCCTCATCTTCTCCCCCAGACCCACTTTGCAATCAATAAATGGATGGATGTAGCGCCACAGTTTTCCCTCTTTGTTCCCATTTCCAATTCCAATTCCAGATCCAATTCTCATTTCTATTCCCCAAATTCCATTTCCCTTGCCTTTTACTCCCTGCCCGCTCCTCTTTTTTTCTTTTCTTCGTCTTCCCCATAGGATGGCATGCCCGTGTTAGGGCAGACCATTGAAAAAGTGCAAGAGTGACTAACCCGCGATACCAACACCATTCGTGTCCATTGGGCTGCCCGCTGGGAGGGAGCCGTTGGCCGTCCGTTTCCGGGTGCGAATGGCCTTCTTCCTCCTGTCGGCGGGGACAGCGCCCTTTGCCCCTCCCTCGGCGACGTCGACCATGTTGAGGTCGTCGTCGTCGGGCCGGTCGGCGTCGTCTTCGCCGCGGCCTTCCCAGTACAGGCGTGTTTCGTCGAGCTCGGTGACGTCGGCGGGGCGCATGCGCAGCCACTTCATGCGGGGGCCTGAGCGGGCGCGCTCGCTGACGCGGAAGCCGTATATGCGGGGTTCGTAAATGTTGCCGGCACCGAGGGCCGGGGCGAGATTGTGTGGGGCGACGCCGTTGATGGAGGTGACGTTGAGGGGGGTGGCGTTGCGCGACTTTGCGTCGTCGGACTGGGCCTGCAGCTGGGCGAGGGCGTCGACGGTGGCGGCGGCGGTGGGGCGCAGGCCGCCGGCAATGTCGAGGTCGGTAAAGGTCATGAAGAAGAGCGAGGGGAAGGTGGTGCCGAAGAAGGCGCCGTCGACGGTCTGGAAGCGCGAGTTGGGGGGCGTGTAGACGTCGAGACACGAGGGGCAGAAGAGCTTGACCGTCTCGTGGCCGGGGCTGTCGTTGAGGCCGACGGGCAGGACCTTTGCCGAGCTGCAGTTGACGCGCGGGCAGGTGCCAAAGTGCTGCAGCTCGTACTTTTCGTGCATCTGCTGGATGCCGGGCCGCGAGGTGATGTAGCGCTGGTGGATCAGCCCGTACAGCAGCTCGGCGGAGCTCTCGATGACGCTGAGGTCGGATGCAATGCGCAGGTGTCGGCGGTCGCTGGCTCGGCGGTAGCCTGGCGCGCGCTCGTCGCCGAGGACCTCGTCGTCGTCATCGTCGTCGTCCTCGTCGTCGTCCTCGTCGTCCTCGTCGTCCTCGGGCTCGACGTCGAGGATCATCTCCAGGGCCTCCTTGTACATGGGCACCTGCGACTGCAGGCCCGTCAGGTTGAAGTCGTCCTCGATAAAGTCCTCGGACACCTCGGCGAAGTACTCGTGGCCCAGCAGGCCGCAAAAGGACGCGATCCACGACTCGCTGACCTGCGACGACGACGACATGCTGTGCCGGTGTTGGGCGGGCGAGGGGCTCGAAAATGCAAAGGTGGGGGACTGCTGCTGGCGGCGGCACTGGACACGGCACGTGCAGGCGGCGGCTTCAGACGCTTCTGGCGGGGTTGGGTCGTGTCGAGAGCGTCAAAACATGAGACGGGCGCGTGGTGGTTGCATGTGCGTCGGCTCTACCAAGCACCAGGCGAGTCGGCGGATGCGGTCGTGCGAGCCGTGGGTGGGCGTGGGGGACGACAACACTGCGAAATGGGAACGCATTCGGGTGAGGGCCGTGTCTGGCCTGGTCTTGACTCTATTCTAGACTCCATTCTAGACTCCCACTGCACGGCTCCATTCTTGACTCTATGCTAGACTCCAACTGCACGCCTCCCTCTCCCCCTCCCTCCCTCTCCCTCTCCCTCCCCCGTACGCCCCTCCAGCCACGCCCTGCATGCCTGTGGCTTCCCGTCGTGCCAACGTCCTCTAGGACAACCATCACGTGATGTCTTCACCCCCAACATGCCAGTGCCCAGACTCATTAGTATTTGTCTTGACTATACAACAACACACATGCACACACAGCATAATACTCGTACAACACCTCCCGCTCTAGAACAAGTCCCTCATGATCCTCGCCAGCTCATCATTCTCCTGCCCAAACGAAGTCGCATACTCCCCATTCGACACATCACCCGACGACAGTCCAAACCCATTTAAATTAAACGCCCCTCCCGCTGCTTCAAACAGACTCGTCAGGTCCGACGCCATGCCGTTGGGCGTGTCCAGAGGATGCCCACTGCGGCCGTTGGAGAAGAGTGCAATCTCGTCCACCTGGTGGCCCGCCAGACCCGCCATGGCCACAGCCGCAGACGAATGCGCGTCCGTCGCATCCTCGTGTCCAATCATCAGCCCAAGCCGAGGCCCCATCTCCTTGAGCGTCTTGATCGTCTTCCACAGTCGCTTCGACACGTGCGAGCTCGACGAGAGCACCCGCACAAGGTCAAGAGCCATGTAGAACTCGTCGCGACACTGCTGACTAAACTCGCCCGGTGCGTGCGCTACCGCCAGAAACAAAACCGCCAGCGCAGATATGAGAAAGTAGTTGAACATGGTCTGCTGACTTCGGTAAATGTCCGACGTCTGGTTGATATACGTCAATATCCTGATCGTGTCCTTGGCCACCTTAACCACCACATGCGCTGATTCAATGTGCTCCACAATCGTCGTCGCTGTATGCAACACTGGCCGGTAAATGAGTATCCGCATTTGATTTGCTCGGAGATAGAGCACCACTTGAAGCCGGTGAAGCACCCGCGCCGGAGGCTCCATTTGCCTGCCGCTGTCAGGATGAACAAACTTCAAGTTCTCCGGTATCGAGCGATGCCAATTTAGCACCTGAAAGTCCAAGAATTGTATGTCTTCCTTGTGGATTCTGGTCTGCGACGCCACATCAGCTACAGACTTCCACACTTTTGATCCAATGAGGCTGTACGAGATCATGGAATTTAGATATGGCGTAGACGCATGTGTCACCACGTCCTAGGACTTGTTAGCATTCAGACTTCTAGTCTCTCCAAGTCTGCGCTGCAGAATAGGCTTAAAAAAAACATATTCTTTAGAGACGGAAAAAAATGAAAATAGAACAAAATAAAAACTCACTGGCTTTGGCACGTTGGGGTCAATGTCACTGTCTTGCAAAGCAAAGGGCATGCCAGTGCCAAAGCTCCACCGCCGGTCGAGAACGTAGACAGACCAAAATGTTCGGATAGCCGCTGCTTGTTCGTCTGGGTCGGGGAAGAGGGTAGCATACGTCTCGCGGCGGTGAAGGCCAAGTTCCAGGCAGTGTCGTGCAGCTGTGCCAATTACTCGCCAGGACAATGCCTCGTCGTCTATGGTGAAGTAGTACATGCCCTGCCAGCGTGAGCAGAGAGAAAATGTAAAACGCGCACAGGTTTCCCACTCACCGTCAGGACTAGAATGTTGATCCCGTGAAGGCTGACAGGGTCAATCAGCATCTTCATCACAGCCGTGTGCGCATTGTCAAACAGCCTCTCTCCAAGCGCATCCTGGCCCATTCCTTCCTGGACCAAAGCAATGGCGAGGATGATTTTCAACATGCTCGTCTGCTCGTCCATGATGGCGTCCGCGCCCGGTAGCGCGCCCTGTATGAGCCCTGACCTCGACGCCGCCTCTATAAACGAAAACAGCATCTCCGTGTAGTGCAGCATCCTTTCGATGTCGATGACGGGGTACATGATGCCCTGTTCCTCATGCCACACATGCACCAGTCGCAGCGCCTCGCGTTTGGAGATGGACCATATGGGATCCTTGTCCGCGTGTATCGGGCTCTTGTCCAGGGCGACGTGGGGCATGGGCGGCGTTGGCTGCGGCGTGCACTCGTTGGTAACCATGGCCTCGTCGTCTGCCTCGTCGACCGCGGTGATGCCCATGGTCTTTAGGCTCGACCGCGCGACGCCAAGATTGAATGCGCTCGACGTGGGGCCGTGGAAGCGCGGATGCTTGCTGCTCGACTTTGTGCGCAGGCGCGACGACAGCGGCGGCTGCATAGGCAACTGCGGGTAGTCGTGGGGGTGGAAGGGCGTGCCTGTGGGGCCGTTGGCGTGGCTTTGCATGTCGACGTGCGACCTCAGGGCGTTGAGGTTCTGGAAGAGGTCGTCGACCTGCTGCTGGAGCGATGCAATGTGCGCCGACATGGACCGGAACTCGCTGCAAGGTCGTCAGTGGGTGCCGTCTGCCGCGTCCTCGGCGCCGCCTTACTCGGACTCCTTGAAGTTGTTGCAGCAGTTTGGCGCATACAGACACTCGAGGTTGAGGTTGCCGCAGCGCTGGCACGGCGTCTGCCCGTTGCACTTGATCTTGCGTCGCTTGCACTCATTGCTGCCGCTGCGTCAGCCGTCGCCGTTGCCGTCGCCGTTGCCGTCGCCGTGCGGGACGCGGGCATGCCCTACCAGGCGATGGAGATGTAGCGGTTGCGCTTCGCCCTCGTCTGCGTAGCGCCGCCATCATCGCTCTTCCGCTTTTGGCCTGCGCCCTCGTTGGGCGGGCTCATCGTGTCGCTCGCATTATTTCGGTCCGTCGTGCTCGCAGGCGTGGGACTCATAGCAGGCTGCGGTCGGGGGAGCGTCCGTCCGCCACGGCTCGTCGAGATAGGGAGGGAGAGCACGAGAGCAGGAAGCGCAGAAGAAGGGCCGGTGCCGGCTTGCTGCTGCTTGATGCCAAACGGCCAGTGCGAGCTCCCGGGACCCACAACTGATCGGAGCCGTATGCGGGGAAGAGCCTTGCTGCGTTTACCACGCACATGATTCGTCCAATCCCTCCCTGCGCTGCATCAATGGCTTAGCAATCAGACATGCATGGTCAGCCACTATATATTCACACACAACTACACGTCAATACCATATGCGTGTCCACGTTGACATTGCACAACCACGCGCAGCATACCCCCCAAACTAACTACCCAGAGAGATCACCTTGTTCTGCAGCGAAGCCACAAGCTGTCCCACCCGCGGCAACACATTCAATACAATCCCCTGCAGCATTACTTTGATATCCTTGACGCCCATCCCGCTTCGCCGAACACGGTAGGCTGCAACAAGAGCTAGGGCAAGAGTCATCAGACGCACCGCCATAGTCTGCAGCTTCACTGCTACCCCCTTTCTTGTGTATGCAATGTTCCAATCGCTCCACGTGGGAAAGGTGCATCGTCTCCAAAAGTCGACCTGTGTGTATCTAGAGCATGTTAGTGTCAAGAACTACACAGCAACTCTATCAGATCCACTTACGGGTAAACTGTCGAGTTCCAACCATCCTTGGTGTAGTACCAGCTGGAGCAACCGCCACTCATCCAGACCGTCTTCTTGAGCGACTTTTGCAAATCTGCCGTGTAATCCACCTCGGCTGCGTGTTTGACGTCTACCGTCGTCGCCTCTCCGTTGAGGACCAACTTGATGAACTTGAGGCTGAACTGGACCATGTTCTCGCTGGCCATCACCACCGACGAGTGTCCAGTAGCAGTGTTGGGTCCAAAGATCATGAAGAAATTGGGAAACCCGTCCATGGCGGTGCCTAGATATGCCTGTGCTCCGCCTCGTTCCTCCATAGTTTCAATCAAGCCTTTGCCTTCTTTGCCAACTACTCGTAGAGGATGCAGCCAGCGAGTGGTATCGAAACCATTGGCCAGGACAATAACATCCGCAGCTATCTCTCTCTCGGGAAAATCTTCTTCCTTTGCATTGGCCGGGTATGTTTCACCAGGTCCTATGACTACGCTGTTCTCAGTCACACGCCTCAGAGGTTGTGTTGTGAGTTCAATCTTGGAGTCATTGAGACTCTGCAACCACCGCTTATCAAAGATCCGCCTCTTGCAACCAACTCCATAATCCGGCGTCATAATCTCGTGGTATTTTTCAGGGACCGTTTTCTTCATATGCGTCAGGCAATTCTCTTCATACTTCTTTCGTGACTTCTCGGCGTAGGATGTAGTGGGAAATAGCTTCAGAAATTCACCCTCAGCGTTGGCGAAGATGGCAAATCGAAGAAAATCTTTCAGTGGTGGTATAGCCCTCATTATCCGCGGTCCGTTGTTTTCCCACCATTCATCGCCGCCTGTAAATCATTAGTATCATGCATAGAATCAGATAGGGTTGTAGCATTACCTGGAGCGGACACAGCTGGTGCAACCCACGGTGGGGATCGCATAAGCTGAGTTACTGACTTTGCATTATAAGGAGCATTTGGCAGTCTCGGGACGAGTTGTGCAGAGCTACACCCAGTGCCCACAACCACCACGTTTTTGTCCTTGAAGTCGACAGTCTCATCCCACCGAGCAGAGTGAAACACAGGACCGTTGAAGGTCTCAATGCCAGGTATGTCGTCGGGCCAACCCTTTGGCTCCACAAGACCACCAACACAACTGACGACAACCTTTGCTCTGACAATCTCCGTCTCGGAATACACTGTAGATTCTCCATTCTCCTCTACCAGCTTCATGCGATCCTTTGCTGAGAGATCTCCCATTCCTGCAACCAATCGCCGTAACGTGACCTCCCACAATTGTTCGTCTTCCAGCCATTTGCATTGTTCAATATCTGTGTTGAGTTCAAACTTGTCTGTGATCTTGTACTTTTCGCAAACCTCGTGGTAGTATCGCACAATTTCCGGTCCCGGCGGATGGAAAGACGTCCAGTTTGGATTCTGTGCAAAGGAGAATGAGTAAAAGACTGCCGGCACATCGCTAAGTCGTTGTTAGATTGGTTCTTTTACTGTTAAGAATGCTTTGGCTTGTAGGTTGTCACTACAAACATTATCGGTTACCTACCAGGCAACACCGGGATATCTGTTGATCCACCACGTTCCTCCAATGCCTGCCTGACGTTCAAATACACGGAACTGGTCAAATCCAAGCTGTTGCTTCAGCTGACATGCCATGGCAATACCACTAGCCCCCGCGCCAACAATGATAACAGGATAGTACGTGTACGCATCATGGGCATAGCCGTTGACGCGTCGAATGGTCTCCCCAATCATACTGGAGGTCTGCGCGAAAAATGAGACGGCGGGATGGCTGGCGTGAAAGAATGGAACAACAAAAGTAGGAAAGATACAATATAAGCCGTGTTAAGCGGGGGGACTGGGGGTTGATGAGCATTTTGGAACCCTTTCATCACGTTCTCTATTCCCGATTCTGCAATGTGGAAACTCCTGCTGACATTCCACGTCTCTCAGCCTACCTCGCCCTACCATACTTACTTTGGCCTGGACATTTCCCCACATTTCTGCAGCAATTGGCTGCATGCAACACTAAGGCCGAGGGAAGTGGGACTCATAGGACGCTGATTGAACCGGCGTATATGCGGGGAAGAGGTTGTGCCTCGGAGCTCACTCGCCTAAGGGGCTGAGATCTCTCTATTAGGTTGGTACTGTGCCCATCATTGCTCAAGAATGGCATCCGAAAACCTTGGTGATCCGAACTCCGAGGGAGTCATTGGCTGTCGTATTTGCTGCATCGACACGTCTTTGCGAAACCAGACATCTCGCGTATGGGCTGTCAATAATACGCGGTGGGTCGTATGACTAGAATTCGTAATGTCAGTCACTTCTACAGATTACTATCGGCTAGCCGCCTCCATGTTCTGTCAGATTTTGTTGAAAGAATGATCTCTTGTGTTTCGCTCTAAGAGTCTTGACATGCCCTACAAGGATAAAAGAACCATGTAATCTTGTGCTCTCACATTC
The DNA here is from genome assembly GCA_022701365.1 of Mycocentrospora acerina. Lineage (NCBI taxonomy): Eukaryota > Fungi > Ascomycota > Dothideomycetes > Pleosporales > Mycocentrospora > Mycocentrospora acerina. Next base: position 638,353 of record JAKUHH010000030.1, on the reverse strand, counting down.
AGTGTCAGCAAGCCTAAAGCTGTATCAGGCTAGATCAATGAATCACGTGAGAACGTGGGTGGAGGTCGCGAGATGTCATACAACGAAACTCACAAAAGTAGCTTCGATCAGTTTACTACCTTCATGTCGGCACCACTAACAGGAAAATTAGCGAATAGCCTGTCGCCGTGATACTTACAGATTGTAGCTGCCCGTAATTTTCAAGTTAAACGATCCACGGCAGCATGAACGACATCGATGCGACAAATCGTCATACCGTGACAGAAGAAGGTAGGACTCTTCCCCCCAATTGCGCGACGCAAACACGGCTGACTTAGTTGCAGCTCCGCCTCCATCTCTTCTCGCGATAGTCCTCGATACTAACCCGCATGCATGGGCACACCTCTCGTCGTCGCTCTCACTCTCCGCCGCCCTTGCCAATATCCTCGTCTTCATCAATGCGCACTTGGCCTCGGGAAACGCGAACGAGGTTGCTGTGATCGCTTCCCACTCACACAAGACCACTTTTCTGTATCCGACGCCAGCGAAGCCTCACCCTCAATCGACCCGTGGTAACAGCAATGGCGACGTGGAGATGGATGAGGCTGGTGACGGCACAGGGCAGTATGCGGCAAACAACCCAAATAAGTATCGGCCTTTCGCCTTGGTCGAGAACGCTATTCTGCAGAACTTTGCGAAGCTTCTCGACGAGACGACCGAGAGCCACCTTTCAGCGACGCCCACGACTCTCATTGGTGGCGCGCTCTCTTTGGCTCTGACATACATCTCCAAATCTACGATATTGCACGCCCCCACTGCCAGTACTGCTGAGAACATCTCTCTTGCCGCATTGGCTGACTCAGAAGGCACGCGCGTCGACCGCATATCGCTCACATCTAGAATCTTAATCATCTCAGTATCTGGTGATTTGGCGAATCAGTACATACCTGTCATGAACTCCATCTTTGCCGCGCAAAGAAAGAGAATACCGATTGATATATTGAAGCTAGCGGGAGATACAGTGCTGTTGCAGCAAGCGAGCGATACGACAGGAGGGGTCTATATGAAGCCAGCCCGTCCAGAGGGACTATTGCAATATCTGATGATGGCCTTTTTGCCCGACGTGACAGCCCGGAAGAGCCTGGTAGTGCCCAGTGCAGGTGGTGTTGATTTCCGTGCAGCTTGTTTCTGCCACAGAAAAGTAGTTGACATTGGATTTGTGTGCAGCGTGTGTCTCAGCAGTAAGTCCTACTTGTGTTTGTCTCGTGCTAAGCTCACCATCAACAGTATTCTGCACTGCGAACTTGCCTGACAACTTGTGTTTAACCTGCGGTTCGTATCTCTCTCTGCGCAGCGCTCTAACCAATCCGCCAGCCTTGATACCACGCAAGAAGAAAAAGAAGAGGAAGGTAGGAACCGATTCAGCAACACCTGGTGGAAGTACACCAGCTGGTTCCAACACACCTGTTCATCCCTGAAAACAACCATTCAGCATTTAGCAACTTCTAGGTCCGCACGATATGTACATCAAATACGCTACTTTTGTATTTCCTATCGCATGCGACAAGATATGAATCCTGCAGCATTGGCTCTTTGCTATCATCAAGCAAACATTTATGCTAGTTGAATATTTCTCTTCCACCAGAGAGATATCAAGAGGGCTTTGTATCAACAAGCTTTTCTGTAGGGCAAACTTGCATCACTCCAGTTCCGTTTCTATGTATCTGTCAAAGGGCGAGAAGCGAAGATTGAACTGGAGGCATCATATATTCGATTGCGTAACGCAATGAGCAGAGGGTAGTGAGACCGACCCAAGTATAATCTCCAACACTGATCGTTTGAGGAGGCTCGTTTCGTCAACGAGCTTTTCAAAGGAATGACATACTAAAAATAAATTAAAAGGCTGTCTGTATTGTGAAGGTGACAGTTGAACAGACAATGGCCAGTAAAAGTCGTCGGCTGAATATTGTCATCCGTAGTTTTGCAATCAATTTTAGATACGTGAAGCTTTGACGATGCTTCCGGCACAATTAACACATGTTACTTTGATCCAACAGCTGAATGTAAGAACACAAATAAGAGATGACACACTATCATGCATCATTTCGTGCACCATTACAGACCTCCTGCATTATCATGGCCTGAGAGACGTTCAGTGCATATTATGATACTGTCAGGGGAAAGGCAGGCATATTGCTAATATCGGGGATGACCAACAAAATGTATAATTCATCTTCTTCATCCTTTGGCCAACGGCACTGCCCCTTCACCCCATGCACTTGAAGCAGAATCTGTTATTTTCAAGAATGGTCATCATGATACGCGGTCGAGTCAGGCTACCGGCAACTCGGTTGACCTCACTGCTAAGAGAAATGGCAAGTGGCTTAAAAGGGGGGGAACAACTGTAGGGGTTCTGATATGCCCGTTACAGAACGCGGGATGGAAGAGCCGGAAAGTGGTAGAAGATAAGACGGTCGTGTGCTTAAACTCTATTCTGAGAGAGGCGGGCGAGAGGATCCTGATTTGCTCAGATCTTCTCGAAAAGTGAGATCAGACCCCAGAACTTTCCCGTCGCTGAAGCGGAGAGTTCCTTGTGTGCCATCAGATGTTAGGTGGGCGATTATGCTTGGCCCAAATGTCGATCCACTTAGACGTGACTTGGCACGTGACGGGCTGGCTCGAGATAAGTGGACGTCAGCTCATTGGCTCGGAGCAGCCGTTGTTCATCCTCGATAGTTGCTACCGGCGTAGGGCGCGCGCCGGTGCTTGCAAATCAATTCGGTATTTGACATGGCATTGAAGCACTTGGGGAGACGGGCTTTGTGCGCAGTTCACGTATGCGAAAGTGCGACTCGACATTCGATTAAGCGATCGACGTGGACGAAGCAAAGAACACAGAGTCGCAGCGGGTACGTGCCGAAGGCGTGGTTCGCCCTGCATGACGAATGGGGGTTATGACTTGTGGATTGGCTGCAGCATCTTTGGTATCTTATCTGCGTTGCTGCCACCCCACTGTCTGGGTTCATCGCCCGTCCGGGGATTGATGCTTGAAAGGCGCTGTCCAAGCGCACTTAGGGAGTGGGCGGTCTCATACCACGCCAACGTCTTCATATAGCTGCCGCAGACCCCTCGCGTAGTACGCCCCGGGTTGGAGTCGTGCTTGTCGACAGCGAACACAGGTATAGGTACACATCGCCTCTCGCCTCACCCACGCGTTCCTGCATCACCGACCCATATTTCTTTACGCGTGAACGGGGCGAACGCCAAGGGCATTAAACTCCAGACCCCGGGTCGTCGCCTATTGTCTGCTCGCTCCATCTGCACCTTGTCCGAACGTTCCTCATACTCCTCACGCGTCTGTCGTTCAGAAGCGTGCAACCAATTTTTTTTGGCTCCTCCAAAAATCACTAAACTTCGACACACGAGACCATAGAAACGATCGACAGCATGGATCCTGTAACATCTGGAGCGGATCCTACCGTACCTTTGGAGATTTTCAACAATGGAACCTACGCCACTGGAGGAGACTCGAGGCTGTACAACTTGAACGTTTTCTACAATGTAAGTTTGTGAGGTTAGAGTTTTGATGTGACGCGGGGCTGACGAATCTAGCCGGGCGATATCGCATGGATGATCACGTCAACTGCTCTCGTGCTTCTCATGATCCCAGGTGTCGGGTCAGTAAAACGACGCATATTTCCCCAAGTCCAACGAGCTCATACTTTGCCAGGTTATTCTATTCTGGACTCGCACGAAGAAAGTCGGCACTGTCATTGCTATGGCTGTCTGTAATGGCCACTGCAGTGGTCAGTTTCCAATGGTTTTTCTGGGGCTATTCTCTGGCCTTCTCACACAAGGCTGGAAAATACATCGGAGCTCTGGATAACTTTGGACTCAAAGATGTCCTTGGCGCTCCATCAATTGGAAGCCCTCGCATCCCCGACTTGATGTTCTGCGTATATCAGGGCATGTTCGCAGCTATCACGTATGCTTCCTTGGCTGAACAGTGGCTTTCCAATGCTAACGACGCACAGTGTTGCCCTGGCCGTCGGTGCTGTTGCTGAAAGAGGCAGAATGCTTCCCTGCATCGTCTACATGTTCATCTGGACAACTGTCATCTACGATCCGATCGCCTGCTGGACCTGGAACCCATCTGGCTGGGTCTACCAATTGGGTGGGCTGGACTTTGCTGGAGGAACCCCTGTCCACATTTCATCCGGTACCGCCGCGCTCGCTTACTCATACATGCTTGGAAAGAGAAAGGGCCATGGTACTCAGGAACTGAACTACCGCCCACACAACGTCACACACATTGTCATTGGTACCGTCTTCCTCTGGGTTGGCTGGTTTGGTTTCAATGCCGGTTCCGCCTTGTCAGCCAACCTTCGCGCGGTCATGGCAGCTGTGTGCACCAACTTGGCAGCATGCGTTGGTGGAATTACTTGGTGTTTGGTAGACTATCGCTTGGAACGCAAGTGGTCGACAGTTGGCTTTTGCTCTGGTGTTATTGCTGGCTTGGTCGTCATCACTCCCGGATCTGGATATGTTCCTGCTTGGGCAGCGGTCGTCTTTGGAATCTGCGGTGGCGTTTGCTGCAACTATGCCACCAAGCTCAAGTACTTCCTTCGATGCGACGATGCGCTTGACATCTTCGCGGTACACGGTGTTGGTGGATTTATCGGCAACATTCTGACTGCTTTCTTCGCTGCGTAAGTCACACCACTTCTGAAACGCAACGCATACATTTCTGACGCCTCTTTAGCGATTACATAGCCCATCTTGACGGTTATTCGGTCATCGCTGGTGGCTGGTTGAACCACCACTGGATTCAGCTCGGCTACCAACTTGCAGACTCCGTCGCTGGAGGCGCATACTCCTTTGTGGGCACCTGCCTTATCCTCGGCGCTCTCGACTTTATCGGCAAATTTGTCCCTGCTCTTCGGCTCCGCGCCAGCGAAGAGGAAGAATTGGCCGGAATCGACGACGTTGAGATTGGAGAGTTTGCTGTAGGTCCCCCTTCGTTTGCAGTCCCCCCACAGCACTTGTACTAACGCTACGCAGTACGACTACGTCGAGCTCACTCGCGAAGTCCCAACGATTCCCGACGACGAAATCGACGAGGGCATGTCAACACGGTCGTTTGAAGGCCACGGTGCAGGCATGGCTACCCATGGCCACCACGAGAAGAACCAGGACTCGGTAGATTCGGCGAACCAACTTGCCGAGTGGGCGCATCGCGCCTAATTTCACATTGTTTTCAGACCATCGCAATCGCTCTATACCATTTTGTTTTTCCAGGAGTTTGGGAGGATATCTCGAGAGGGGTTCGCTTGACGTCACAACTGATGGAGCCAACTTGTAATTCATTCGATGTACTGTATGCGGGAGCGGGAGCGGGCGAACATGATGTTGCAACGGGCGAGGCACATCATCTTGGTAAATTCAAAATAGGTTGGAACACCATGTATACTTCTTATTTACACTTCTTTTTTTTTCAAAAATTCCGTTCTCTGGGTGTCATTTAAATTATCCATCCTAAGATGTCATTTACCAAATTTTATTAAAATTTCCACAAGCATGTCTTCTTCTTTGGCCTACAGATTGATGATCAATAATAAAATTCCTCCTCACAAGCCGAACGCAGATGCCATGATGATGGTACAAACTAATACAATCGCAGTATACTTGGTTATTTGTAGGACTCACTCGAGCCGCTTTTGCAGAGCAAACACAAAAAGCTAATCATCAACCTTTTTGCAAGCAATATATTCACATTCACAAGACAAGACTAGACAAGACAAAAGCATGAAGAAGAAGAGTAGTGTGAAAGATTTTTTTCAAAGATGATCATAAACTCAATGAAGAAGTGGTATTACCAGTAACCAAGCTACAAACAAAACATTCATCAGACGGACGGACGGACGTCTACACGCCCACACAACCGATGGCGCCACATTGAAAGAAAGAACCCCTCATTGGCGTTCTCGAGTTCATAAACCCCCTCCTCCTCCTCCTCCTCCTCCTCCTCCTCTCTCTGTGCGCTCACTCTCGTTCTCTCTCCACTCCCCTCTCATCAGCCTCTCAATTTCAAAATTGACTAGGCCTCCCTGCAAGGTTCGTGATCGGTAGCCCGGCAAGATCTGGCTAAAACTGTTCGTTCAAGGATAGTTAGAAGGAATGAAAAGACGAAGAGAAAAAAGAAAAGACAACAACACCTGGTAAACACCGACGCCTGACAACACTCTCAAAAAAAAAGGGGGGGTGTGATGGGTGGTGGTGGTAGTGGTAGTGTGCGAGGAATACAACAAGGAAATATACAACGCACTGGTCAGACAGAATGAAAAAAACAAAGTAGGTATATCTTTCTCCAAGTAGCTACGCGTGATAAAAGGTTAACAAAGCAAATTGCATATTTACCGGATCGTCCGGTTACTCTGGCGCTGCCGCAGTGGTGTCGCGTATTTGGAAACAGGCATCGTCTCCGAGTGCATGTAGCTATCGTCGTCGTGCTCCAAGATGCGAGTTGGAACGTCGGGCGCGTCGTGCATACGGTGCTGCAGGCTCAGCCTGTCCGGCGTTGTGGACGCGCTCGCCATCGACATTGATGTGCTTGACCGGTGGCTGAGGTCGGGCGTGGGAGGGATACTGGATCCGCGGTTGGGGCGGAGCATCTCCTCATCGCCATACTCGCTGCCTATGGAAGAGTGACGTCGGGAAATGGACGATTGCTGGCCGAGGCTGCTACGACGGTCACTGAGACGGTCGTCTTCGGAGTCGGCCCGCTGGGCAAGTTGCAGGCCCTCGACTGCGGCGGCGCATTGCTCGGAAATGTTGCGAATAATGTATGCGATAGCATCAGTTTTGTCGCGGAGCACCCTGTCGGCAACATCAACCATGGACTGGTTCGAGAACCGCTTCGAGTTGCGCGCTGGGCTGCCATGGAGGCGCTGCTCCATGTCTGGTGTGACGTCTTCGCCGTCGAGATGCTGCGTAGCAACTGTGCTCGCTCTCGAGTCGTTGCGGCTCTCAATACCGGATACTCCACGGATAGTGCCGACTTCGGACCTGTCCTTTGCAGAAGCAGTAACGAAGGAAGCAGCATCAAGCTCCTCATCCTCATCTTCTTCGGGGACATCCTCGAAGCCCTCTTCAATGTAACTAGTTATCTCGTCCTGGTTCAGAGACTTGACAATATGCTCCATGTGGTGCGTCTGACCCTCGATAAGTGCGCGTAGGTGGAGCACAACCCGTTGAGCCTCGTCTCGTTGACGGAGGATGGCGACGTTGGTGTGTTGTAGTGCGCCCAGGTTCTTCTTGTTCCTTTGCCTTTCGCGCTCAAGCTCTTCTGCGATTTCTTGCTGGAGGACAAGTGCCTCCAAAGCATCATCGCGTTGCTTCTCAGTTCCAGAGAGGCGAATGGTAAGTCGCGCTGCGTCGTCCTTTTGCTGATCGATAAGACCAGTAAGGCGACGATTCTCACGCTTGTGTGTTTCGATCTTGACCTTGAGATCCTGGGTCTCCTTTGTAAGCTGCTCAGCAAAAGCCTGGAACTTGAGGAACTGCTGCTTCCAGCTGTCGAGCTCCTCGACCAGGAAGTTGTTGCGTTTTGTGACCTTGCCGAGCTCGGTGTCCATGCGGCCTTTGAGATTGATGAAATCTTGCCAAGCTTCCTGTGCGTCCCGAGAGTACTGGTTGCGTTCGCGCACAAGCTCGTTCAGGTGGCGCATGGAGACCTTGGTCATTAGCGGCTTCTTCACGGTACCTCCAAAGATAGCCTTCATTCCAGTATTGCGGCCCTGTGGGATAAAGTTAGCGTTAGCACCAGGGGAAACTGGACAATGAATACATACCAGTTTCTCACACACATGGTCCATCACCGACATAATCGCATCCTGGTTCCACCAATCTGGATCCTGGACGCTCTCAACCTCACCACGCATTACGATAATTTGACCCGCAGGAATCAGCTTGCCGCCACCGTACGCCGATCGGAGATGTTGTGGGACACCTGTGGGTGCCACCTCACCATTGAGGGCTTGTGTGAGACGCGTGATCATCTTGGTTCTTTGGCCAGCAGTAAGTGCGCTCGGAGGGCTAGATGTCAAAACAAAGTTTCGGTCCAAATCGATAACGAGAGCATCTGTCGGGGCGGTGAAGAGCGAGCGGCATTCCGATGTTACACCCAGAATGTACGGACCCGGCTCTTGCACCAGATCCTTGACATGGCGCGCATGAACGACGGGTACATACAGGCCGCTCCATTCGTACACCCTAACGCAGAATCGCACGGTTTCAGCTACGACAGTGAGGACCGCGGGGTAATGGCTAGTGAAGATGATTCGTCGGGTTGGCGACACTGCAGCCTCTATCACTCCGACAATATTAGGGATGGAGAGGCAGGTAAAGAGTGGCCACATGGAGAAGTTTTGAAATCCTGTTGGCGAAGACGGAAACTGGTAGCACAGCGCATAATCTTTCATGTCGATCCGAACCAAATCATTCAATCGTGGAGCAGGGAAACTCAGTATGCGAGAAACTTCCTCAGCGTGGAACAGATTTGTTGCCTTATTCCAGTGGATCCACATGCCACGAAGGTAGTCGCCGAGAAGGTTGTAAAGGGGGTATCGGGAAAGAAAGCTCAAGCAGTACGGGATCCAGTAAATTTCCTCTGGGTTGTCGAAGAAATCTGGCTCGATCCGCCTGCGCAGGTCGCGGATTGTCTCGGCCCTCTTCTCGTCGGCGCGAGACCATACGCGCAAGGCGATTCCGTAAAGAGTGTGCGACGAATCCTGCTGAAGAACGAAGGAATGATGCACACAATGTGGCTGGCTCCTTCCGGTACATATCTCAACATCGTGAGGAAAGCAAGCCTGTCATACTCAGTCAGAAGGCATGTCTCGTCAAGCAGAAGGGAAGGACGTACGCGCATGGCAGCGTGAAGAGACCGTGCAATCTCATTGTCCTGCTCCAACCTCGGACTGCTTCCCAAAATCTCTGGAAGCCAGAATGTTCCTACTGCCCCCTTCATGTGCCCAATCTTGCCCTGGGCCGGAGTAGGCGCCTTGACCCATTGCGATGGCTCTCTTCCCACGCCGCATACCATGTATGCATGGGTCAAAGTCTTGGGACTCCTCGCCCCGGACTTTACGTTCAATGTCGAGGGAAGCGGTTGGGTGATTCGCGAGTGGAGTGAAGATGTTCGACTTGGGATAATGAGGCTGTGATCTGGGTTGTCTCTCGTGGGAGGTCGCTCGCCCGTGCGAGGTCGCATGCTCAGGGAGGGCGCCATTGTAAAAAGAATTTACTGTTTATCCCGTGGTTTTGGAGCAAAGCGATGCGCGATGAGTGGAGATGAATCCGGGGGGTTGACAGAGTTGTTATAACGACAGGCAGGACATTCGAGGGTGTGAAGGGAATCCAGAGGGCAGACTGGGCCGATCAGAGCAGACGAGAGCACGTTAACGCACTCTGTCAATCGAGGGCTCAAGATCAACCTTGCTGCGGGTATGCAGTGAGGAGTGCAGCAGCAAGGGGAATCCACGAGGAGGCGGGTCCGACTTCTTTTGGGTGCCTGCGCCAGCCCTTGAAGCTCGGGCTAAGGTTTAGAGGATAACGATCCGAACGCTAGCATGGGTGGGTTCACAAGTCCCAGTTCAGGAAATGAAGGCCTGTCCCTGCCAATCCGCTTCTCAGTTGAGACGGACTCCGAGGGTGGTGGCCGTCAGGGGCGCATGCCGCCGAGCGTCGTGGGCGTTCTCACTCCTGTGCCGTGTGCATTGCAACGTCTCTTGGCGCGTTGATCCAGAAGAGCATGTTGTGATGTCGTGATGCCAGCAACGTGTCGCCAGCGCAGAGCCAGGACAGCGATACAAGTGTGCATGCGCGGTCCCAATTGGATCATGACACGATGGGGAGTGAGAAGATGCGGCTGTACACAGCAACTATCTCTCCGGCTCTCAGGGACACACGCTTGTATCATCGGTACCAGATCTGAGCTTCAATAAACGGGCAGACAGTCAGAGCAGCGGATATATCCCCGCTGACAGTGGCAATAATGCGCATGGTGCCTTTTCATGCTGAGAGCCGTTTTCGGCTCGACTTGATTCACAACCATGTACGCATTGCGAAGAGCTGCAGTGTGAATCCTACAGCACCATGCATGAGCGACTTGTCGTAAATCACCTTCGCGCCCCTGGACCCTGACAGGTATGCCGATCGGCCTTCACAACCATCCAGTGTCAATCGTCTTCGCGAGCTTGCCAGTGATCCGGACAGTCGCTGTTTCCCCAAGACTCTCTCCACAGTCGCGTCTCCAGCCATGCAGTAGCTTCACGTCGTGTCGAGTTTGTCCGTGGCTGTTGTCCATACGAGTGCGCGGATCGCAGCCATGACAGTGGGGCTGAAACAACCGATTGTTGGCCTTCCGAGTTGACCGGGATACCAGAGTCGTGCAACTGTGAACAACAAACCGACGTCGCCAGAAACTAACCCAAGTCCATTATTCACTCTGGAATTCACGTGGGAGCGCAGACTCAGGATTCTCCTCTCTTGTCCGCGTAATGCCCCAGCTGATTAGGTAGTGTGGAGTTTGATCACCACCTGGATCAACCCGGTACGCGCGAGTGGAGAATTGATTCGCCACCACTGTCACTAAACGATTCCAAGCTTTCGATGCTCAATCCCAGGTGCTTACGAGAACTACAATGCTGACACGTTCTGGTCTTCCACGAGTCTCTAAAGTGTCGTGCACACGTGGGCCCAAGTTGCGAAAGCTCGTAATCGGGAGAAATGGCCGACTCCATCTACGCCATGAGTCTGATATCAAACTAGCTTGAGCTACTAAACTTTCGCAATGCCTACATCATGTCGGGAATCATGGCATGGCCAACTAACAACTAGAATGGCTAAGGAAGGATCTAACTAAACTATCAACCTCCAGGGCTCAACACTATGCTTGGAAAAGGGCAACGACCAACCAATCTTGGCGAGGCACAATCTTTATGCAGTGTGCGGTAACTAGCAGGCCATCATGTTGTATAGTATGTAGAGACGGATAGACTTTAGCAAGAGATTTTTGCCGCCGTTATTGAGATCACCGGTTTGTGACACAGTGCTCGCTGTTGGGTGCGAGCTGATCTTGTGAAAAATTAGCGAGCATCAAAGCTTCCTCACTCGGAATACCTGACCCAACAGCAACTTCCTTGCCGACGCCACTCAAAACACCAGCGCCTGCATCGCCAGCACGCCAGTCTCGCCTTCTATCCGCCTTGTTATTGCGCCATAGAGTTTTCGTTCAGCCAACTGTCAGCAGTTCTGCGCGCACTGCTGCTCTTGCTGCTCTATTCGATATCTGACAGCCGCGAATTGCGACTCGATATCACGGGACCACGCGTCAGAATGTCAGACCAAACCCTATTAAGTGACCTATGCGGCATATGGTACGTTCACAAGTGGCATAACTCTCTTACATTAATCGTGAACAAAAGCTCTCTAGCATCATTATTCATATTTCCTGCTACCTGTGATTGCCTACAGAGAGAGACATGTCTCAACTGACACACTTCCAGCAACACCAACACATCCAAGTATAAATGTCCAGGTTGCTCCGCACGCACATGCTCGCTGCCATGTTACAAGCGCCACCAACAATGGGCGCAATGCTCAGGCAAACGCGACCCTACAAAATTCGTAAAGAAGTCGCAGCTGTCAACACCAGCTGGTATTGACCATGACTTCAACTTCCTCACTGGAATAGAACGAGATATGGCAAAGGCAGAGAGGAATTTTAACGACCAGGATTCATCGCAGTCGTTTGATCAAAAGCCCTCGTCAAGGTCGCAGCCTCAACTCATTAACCTGGCGGCGGCGGTCGGTGTCACCCTGATTCGAGCGCCCAAAGGATTGAGCAGGCAGAAGGAGAACAAGACGCACCGAGTTGCCAAAACAAAGTAAATTTAGCTTTAGTGTCTTTTTTATGTGATTCGCTAACATGGCATAGAAACGTTGTCTGGACAGTCGAGTGGATGACCCACGACAAGGACAGGGTGCTGACCAACACATCATCTACCTGTCAGTTATCAAAGGCACTTGTAGTTGAAGAAGGCACTGCGAGGAAAAGGAAGCGAACCACTGAAACTGACGCGGATATCAAGGGTCAGAGCATACCCAGTACTGAAAATGTCTCAGAGGAACATAATACGGTACTACAAGTCGATAAACACGATGAGAAGTCAGAACACGCACACCTCATTCCAGCTTCCAGAACAGTGGATCACGTAGAGCAAAGTATTAAACAGCAAGGTGAAGAAGCCAGAAAAGCCGGCATTGACTCTCCAAGCGATTCGTCGAAATGCCAATTCTTCCTTTTGCGTCCACGAACTAGCACGAGCCGACATGTCCTCATCCCACTCTCACCCTCGGCTACGCTCGGCGAATGTCTGCGCGGCCGTACCGTTCTCGAGTTTCCCACCATCTACACATTCTCAAGCTCCATGACTGAACTTCCGGAGGGGTTTATGCTAGAGGAGGAGTACATCAAACAGGAGGGAGAAGAGCAGAAAGAGTTTGAGGAACTCATGAAAGAGGTAGACCCTGAGATTCTGAGGAGACTGAGGGATGAGGAACAGGGTGGAGATGTACAGGGGGAGGAGGTGGACAGCAAGAGAATCCTTGATGTATTGAAGCAGGATCTTGGTTCACTATAGAAAAATGGCATGGATTACAATCAGGGTATCTAGGAAAAGTATTGTATAGAGTCAGTAATGACATCGTCGCGACTCGACTAGCACTCAACCTATCTCAGGCTTGGAAAGACAATCCGACTCGGCCATGGATCCACTACGCAAAGTCGTCTTCCTCATACTCCTCCTGCATCCTGCAAATGCACAATGTTGTTGCTTTTCCCTTGCCTCGCCACAAAATTCTGCAAATGACTTTTTACCTCCTCGGCACCTGTTAGTGTTTCACATTCCACAGCCTTCCAAGCATCACCCCAAAACCCCCCATTCGGTCATCGCGATGCTACCCGCCGCCACCCCACTTGTCGCACCCAGGCCACCCCAGCCCGTCAACTAGGACCTCCCAGCATGGCATGGAAGCGGCTCCCTTTGCTCTTCGTTAATCAGGCCACGCACGAACGCACGGCCGGCCACAGCCGAGATGCTAGCTCGCGGGACCCAAATCCATCCTACCGTGCGGATTGTCGTCCATGCCCACCCAGTGGACCTTCCTCACAATATCGAATCTCGCGTGCGTATTGCAGAAAACGGTCTTTAATGTTTTTAGCCAAACGTCACGGCACGTTGCAATGGGTTGCGTTTGCGTTGCATTGCGTCACGTCATGTCACATTGGGGGGGAAGGTTCAGGGAGGGCCTTGGTCATGCATGTTGTGTTTCTTTGGGAAGGGGGGAGGAAGGTTAGGCCGAGATGAAGGTGGGTTCGGGGCCTTTTGGGATATTGCGTCGCTGATGTATCTCCGATGATTGAGGTTTTTTTTGCGTGTATCTACGAGTGACTGCAGTGAGTAGGCTGAGGGATACGGAGGGTTTTCCAGAGTGTGTGGGAGGAGGGCAGAAGGCGGGGGTTGTGTTTTTTGCTTTTGCATCTGCGTCCGCGTGAAAGGTTGGGGTGTCTTGAAGAAAGTGTTGTAGCGGTCGGTGGGAGGCAGATTTTTTTTTCGTGGTGCTTGTGATGGGTGCGTCTATATTTTCTTTTCTTTCTTTTCTTTTTGCGCATGCAGGTAGTTTGTTTGGGGTGGTTGAAGCAATTCATCATCGCTTTTGAAACGTTGCCTATGAAGATATCTGCAGTCATGCTGCTAGTTATCGTGGGCAGGGATTAGCATGCGAACCGTGTGCGAATGAGGCGCTAGCTCCAGCATCATCCCTTCTAAGTAATTATTTTCCCCCACCTATAAGACTTTACCTATAGGTTCGAGTTGAAGGGCCGTTCGTTCTTAGTATGCACTAGGATCCACGTCTTGTCTCGCAACAATACAATAACACGAATCCATGTGGTAACTTCCGGTTTCGTCGAGAACTATGTAACTGATTGTATTTGTGGACCAATCTCAACGGGTTTATGCGAACACTGTAAGCCCGAAGTTTCGAACCGTCGGAGAAGGAGAGAGAAAGAGGAAAGGCTATGGTGCGAAATCGGCCACTGGCGCCTGATGGAGTAGCCCGTAATTCAAGAGGACCGAATCTTGAACAATGGAATAAGTAGACGCTTCACTTTGATGGCGAGCGAAATCTAGATTGGGTATTTGAAGTTTAGATACTCCTCTCGAGCACCATGGGCTGCATTGCGTACCCACTATCCAGTAGTATGTATTCCATCTTGCAAACTCAAATCACCAAGACACTATAATTCTATTTACTTCTCCAGAGTCAACAATCCTCGTCCCTGTAAATAATCCACAATCTCCTTGACGCTCTCCTCAACACTCTTCAGGTCACTCCTGATGTGAATCTCGGCATTTTCCGGTGCCTCGTACGGTGCGCTGATTCCTGTGAACTCAGGGATCTTGCCCTCACGCGCCTTCTTGTACAAGCCCTTGGGGTCCCGAGCCTCGGCAACCTCAAGCGGGATGTCGACAAAGACCTCGACAAAGGCTAGTGGCTCATCGTCGCCGGTAGTGACGGCGTGCAACTCGCGTGCCACGGTGCGGTCTGCTTTGTATGGCGAAATGAAGGATGTGATGGCGATGGTGGAGCTGTCTGCAAAGAGCTTCGCGACCTAGGTATCCCACAAACGTCAGCACTGATCTACCACTCGCAATTCACTGCACAGTAGCACACACCTCTGCTATCCGGCGGATGTTCTCATTCCTGTCCTTCTCGGTGAATCCCAGGTCCTTGTTCAGTCCAAAGCGCACATTGTCGCCATCGAGACGGTAGGCAGCGAAGCCAAGGTGCAGCAGGTGCTGCTCGAGGGCTGTTGCAATAGTCGACTTTCCTGACGCGGAGAGGCCAGTGAACCAGATTGTGAAGCCCTTTTGCTTGCGGAACGAATTGCGCTCAGCGCGGGAGAGAGATGGGTGCCAGGTGATGTTGCTGTGCCCGTGTCAGCGACTTGCTCTGGGGGGTGATGGCGGGGCATGGTGGGGGTACTCACGTTGCCATTTTGGAAGTTTTACAAAAGATGGGAGGAGAAATTGGTATTTTTTATGAAGCAGGAAATGAGTTTAATAGGAAAAGCGGGCAAGAAAAGCAGGCGGAGAGATTTTATCTACCTTTAATGCTGAACGCCGCATTCGCAATGTTGAGCACGCGTTTGGTAGGAGACCATCGAATTCTTTTAGCGCGAATGACGTGCTGTCATGCCTCTGAACTGTGGAACTACGCGCTTTGCACATAAGTATGGGGTTCTTGTGGATACCAATGCTGCAAATAGCCTGAATTTGTTTGTCATGTCTACTGTTGTCACTCTATCTCAACCATGGACATCTTGCTCTGTCCAACCACAAAGTGAAAAAAAAAAATAACAAAATCTCACCTTTTTTCCAACAGTGCCATGCTTACACGTAAAAAAATTGAAAACTAACAATGAGAAAACAAACTACTGTTCACCTATATGCGAAACCACCTCTCCTCCTCAATCTCTTTCCTCTCCTTCGAACCACGGCTTTCTTCTGTTCTTCTTTAGTCACCTCTCCCTCCCCTACACAGCTCTTCTCATCACCTTTCTCAATCTCACAAAAAATGTCCACATCCCTCCTCTCCACTATTCCACAAGTTCCAGCCGGAAAACTCTTCTCTCCCCTCGGAATCACTCCACCCCAAAGCCCCAGTCCCAAAGGTCGCTCCCCATCTTTCAAATGCTTTTCCCGTGAGGCCGCCCAGCCCGAAGCACCAGGAGGATGATAGTCTGCAATATCCTCGTGAAGGTGATGGTGCACGCGAGCAGGAAGTAGCTTCAAATTATGGTATTGCTGATTTTGCTGTTGCCGCTGTTTATTCTTTGTCTTCTCGCCGCCTGCTGTCTCCTCGGGCCGGATACGAATAGGCTGAGAGGTGGCCATTGGGGAGCCCTCATCGGCAGGTCTTGTAGACGTGAGGTTTTTTGAGCGTGACTTTGGCTCGATGTGTGTGGGGGGAGGAATAGAATAGCATCCTGAGATGATGTCTGAGAAGAGGGAATCTGTTGGCTGCATGGCGAGCGTTATTTGAGGTTTGTAAATTGAAGAGTTTGGTGTTATTATTGAGAGTAAGGAACGAAAGGAAAGAAGAAAGCATAGAAGTGATTATATCTCAGAGACATCGATTCTTGGATACGTAAATCCCATAATGCTTTGTTGGGAGGTAGCTGATAGGTCAGACTGAGCGTGAACCGTAGTTGAGGTCCTGAATACCAGGTTTGGGAGCCTACACAGTGGAAGGACGAACCAGCTGTATTCTTACACAAATTGCTTCCAACAATCGGAGTATGTTACACTCAATGAATCCACAAATTTGACTTGCACTGGCGTACCTTTTGCGAACAAGAAAGATCGTACCAAGGGTGTGTGGTCTCATGCGTTAGGCTCTTGACAAAGTGGTTTGTGTAACTGTATTATTGAAGCTTGATTACATTCTTCGCATAAGCACATTGAACTCAAAACATATTCTCATTAGAAACCATTAGCCTACTCCCTTCGCTCTGTGATAGTCTTGCCCTCATGCTCAATCGCAATACTGGCATGTCGGTCCACTTCCTTGTGCTCCATCTCAGCGCCAGCCACAACATGGTTGGCTCCACCAAACATGGCGTCCATCTCTTCGAGGCTGACGTTCTTGGTCTCTGGCACAAAGAACCAGACGAAGAGAGCCAGAAGGAAGTTGATACCCGCGAACATGTAAAAGGCGTAGAAGCCTTCGTTCTTGAGGAAGATGGGGAAGAACTGTTGGAAGATCGAGTTGGCCACATTTTGTGTCTGCGAGCACATACCCACAGCCTGGGCACGAACGTTCATGGAGAAGATTTCAGCGGTGAAAATCCAGACGGTAGCACCCCAAGATGGCTTGTCTGATGGTTGTTAGCAAAGTGTGTAAAGAAACATTAAGATAATGTGGTAACTTACAGAAGAAAGCGAAGAGGAACATCATGAATACAATCGCGATAGCTACAGGCTGCGACTTTGCACCGTCGATCGATGGCGTTTGTGTTTCCACAGTCGCAGTGACGATCATGCACAGACCCATACCAATACCACCGAGGATGAACAGGAACTTGCGGCCGAAGCGGTCGACAGTCCAGGTGGCGTTGAGAGTGAAGAAGATGGCACAGGTGGCGTTCAAAGCGTTGATGAGAGCAATGGTATCGGCGCTCTTGAAAACCTTCTTGTAGATGATGGTACTGTACGAGTTGAATGTGCCTTGTCCGGTGATTTGTTGACCTGCGTTGATAATCATGGCAATGTACATCCTCTTGCGCACACTCTTGTCCTTCCACAGCGCGGAGTAACCACTGGAGATGGCCTCAGCCTCGAACTCGAGAGCCTCTCGGATCTCTGTAATCTCCCTGTCAACCTCCTCTTCGGTGTCACGGACTCGGAGCAGCGCAGCGCGGGCGGCATCGAATCGCTTGCCCTTTTGGATGTACCAGCGAGGAGACTCGGGGATGAAGAAGACTTGGGACAGGATGAGAATGGGCATGAGGACCTGGAATATGACAACCATTTTCCAGTCCCATTCGCCGAGCTTCTTGGGGTGCTTGGTGCAGGCATAGTTGACCCAGTATGCCAGGAAGGAACCGACAGAGTAGAACATTTGCCAGAAAGACATGATCTTTCCTCGGATTTCCGCAGGTGCCAATTCACCAATGTAGATAGGACCAGCAGCTGGGTAGCGGTTAGCGTGTGGTGTACGACTAATCGAAGACTGAACTTACTCAAAGCAAGACCCTGTCCCAAACCGATGATTACACGACCAGCAATGAAGCACCCGATGTTGCCACGCGGGCTGAAGGTTTGCATCAATGTAGCAATGATAACGAGCACTGCGCCAGTAGCCATGCCAATTCGGCGCCCTCCGAAATCAGCGAGAGGGCCACCGAGGAAGAATCCTGCCACAACAGCTCCTACAGTGTAGGCTGTGTTGATGGCACCAATGGTGTTGGGATCGGGATGGTTGAAGTAAGCAACCCAGTGCTTGGAGCCCTGGACGGCATTGAAGACTGATGCATCATATCCGTATAGCACCATGCATGATGCAGCAACGAGTGAGATGTACCTGGTCAAGTTAGCCGTGTTCCATGTCCACGATTTGAGCATCGTTATATTCATACCAGTTGTACGCTCGTTTAGCGGTGACCATTGTGATGGCTTGCTCCTCGGCGGTGGTGAGGACTGGAATGGGTATTGCCTAGGGTGTTGAGACCAGATCCTTATCGAGTTCTGGAGAGGAGCTCGTGGCCGTAGGTGAAGAGGAATCAACAGCGATAGATTGTATGATATATATACAGCGGTCGACCGTGCTAGCACGTTCCCACCTCATGTCTACCCCATGGGCACGGAACGCCATTGTCGAGTGCTAGGACCCAGGCGTATTTCTTCTCCGATAATATCACACGAATCATCTTGCCCCATCTGCCACGAAAGCTTACTCTAGACCAAGCTAAAGCCCAGGCACACCTACACGTTAAACCTGGGGCCCCATACTACACTCATTCTGAGAAGTCATGCCCCACTTTATGGTTGAGATGGGGATCTGTTGATTTTCCACGAATGAGGACAGCAGCCACTCAACGAGATAATGAGTTTCGGGGGGAAACGAGCGTGCGTTAATGCCGAACCTTGCCAGCTAGACTATTCATGGCTAGCACACACGGGTTTGCGGTCTGTAATAAGCAACACACCCTGTCTGTAACAGCATGTCAAGCTTCCCCAAGATTGAGATGCGGCGAAACAAAGCTTTCGGCTGAGGCCTGGGTGTTCTTGTTTCGAGAGGGTGAGACAAAGTGGCGTGCGTATAGTCATGAACTGGTGATGAGTGCTGGCGGAGATGGTTCCCTCCATATCCGCATCCTTAGTGGCTTTCGGCAGTAACGCCGGAATCGAGCTGTGAAGTCGTACCAGGCGTACGCGCGTGATTGGGCTTCCACACTGGTCGAAATGAGTAGAAGGAGAAGGCAGTCCGGGTGGGTCGGCAATATTGTGTCGCGAAAGGGTGGCATTTGCGGCACGGACAGGGCAATTTATGCGGGGAGGCTCTTTAAACCAGCAGCTTATCTATCAACAAAAAATAGTACCCGCAATGCATAGTGGGAAGGAGCAGATCTTAGAACATTGACCTGATGTGGGTTCGCCCAGCCTTGGACAAGAAAATCCCAAGAGAATCCCAAGAAATGGGTTCGCAGAGCCTCTTTCCCACCATCACGTGAACCCACCAGCCACATAATCATCAGCCACACATCTGTGGCGCGGGTTTTCCCTCCCAACGATGCACGCTTCCAGGCCCGCTTACCGCCCGCCCGCAAAGTGTCAGGCAGTAGTCGCACTTTTACGCCTCTGAGCAAACCACCAACAACCTCGTCGATCCCACCACCCCCAAATCCCTCCACACCTCTCTCAAAATGCCTTCAGGACAAGGAGGTAAGCGCCCTACCCCGCCACGCCATGACGCTGGTCCCCTCGTGGTTCTTCTGCACAGGGCAGGCGGGCAGACAGGCAGACAGGCAGACATCACGCAAAGAGCAAAGGCTGACACAAGTGCGCAACAGCCGGCACGAACCCCATCCACAACAAGAAGCCCAAGAAGAAGGCCCAGGACCTCGACGAGGACGACCTCGCCCACAAGGCCAAGCTGCAGGCTGGTTTGTGCCGCCCCTCGACGCCCCCGCTGTCCGCGGGTGCATTCACACGTGTGGCGCAAGGCTGACCCGGAACCACAGACAAGAAGGCGCGCGACGAGATGGCCAACGCGACCAAGGGCAAGAAGGGACCGCTCAACACGGGCTCCCAGGGCATCAAGAAGTCTGGCAAGAAATGAGCGGCGTGCACCCGACACGAGACGACGATTTTTACACGCAAGATACCAAGGGCTTGGAGTCATGATCTGGGAGGCGTTCATATTCCGAGTGCGTAGACAACCACCAACGAATGCATGGGAATTACTTTGATTGTGCGTGCTGTGCATTGCTGTAATGCGTCATGTTCCCCTCTAGGTTTATTTTCACCGCCAGCCCCGTCTATCCAACCCATCTCACGTCCACGACGGGTCTCCACTATCCATCCCGGGCTCAACTCAACGTCTCACCCCCTTCTCATTCTTCAACCCAAACACATACTCTGCATTTCTCCATGCCACCCTCTCCCACTCGTCCTGACTCAGAAACCCACTCTCTTTTAATTCCTCCATCAGCGCTTTCCCTCGCTCTTCCAATGGGTAGTTGCTCGCATATAGCACCCGATCAATAGGTATTTGCTCCAACAACGTGCGCATCGTCGACATGTCCAGCACGTCAGTTGTTGTAAGGAAGATGTTTTGTTGCCAAACGTCCAGGAAGCTGCGTTTTGGCTTATCTGCGACAGGTATGCCTGCAAGCATCGTTTCGATCCGTGGTAGGAGAGAGGGTAATACACCCGGGTGCGCAAGTATAAGTCGTAAGTTGATGTGTCGGTCGAAGACACGAGTGAGATATAGATGCAAGATTGGCAGGGGAGACGTCGTATGTGAAGTGCAAAAGTGCGTACTCAGAGGCGTAACAACGGTATCTGGAAAGTTGCCATGAAAGTCCGCAAGCTGCACTGCTTAGCCATTCAATCACTGACCGACCCGCCCACTCACTCATCGCCCTCAACCACAGCAGAAACACTTACATCCGCCCCGGCCGGCCACATCGCCCTCACCAAAACCGGCACCCGAAACTTCTCTGCCACGCTCCACAACTCCTCCCACGACCCATCCACATCGTCCAAATCCTCTGTCCTGCTCACCCCCACAACTCCTCCAACGAACCGGTACTTCCCCACACACCTTGACAATTCCTTCGCTGCCTCCTTTCCCTGAGGCAGCATTGCCAGCGCAGCAAACTTCTCCGCGTTCAGATACATGGCCGCGTACAGCGCGTCGTTGATCTTTGTGCAGGTTTGCGGCGAGGCGGAAATGGGTATGTGCGAGACGATTTGCTTCGAGTGGCCTAGAGTGCGCATGTCGCGGACGCGGGAAGGACCCATGTTCTTGAGCTTTGCGAGCGTGGTCGAGGGGAGGATGTGGAGGGCAGGGGAGGAGGGGTCGGCGGAGAGAGAAGTGCCGATCGGGAGGGAGGGGGAGAGGTACAGCTCCGAAGATGCGATGAGAGAGGTGGAAGATGAGGGTTGTGTGGTGCTCATTTTTTTTGATTTGTTTATGGGCTGAAGATAGGTAGGTGGGTGGTTGATTGGATAGTGTGGATGTGGTAGGAATGTGTGGGTTGAGGAGAGCGAGTGGGTTGTTCGATCGATGATGGTAAACGCATAATGGGAAATACTAAACTTCACCAGGGCAAGAACGATGAGCTATTCAGCAACATGTGCACAAAGCAGCGATGGAAAGAACACTGGGAGCGAAAACGCGTTGACAGATGCGTATGTATTGAACCATCATATCCAACATCGCACAGTAAATATTCAACAACACCAAGAAGCCACACATTGGCCGTGTACATTTCATCAAGCTGCACGACTATCGCACAGCTTTCCCTCCCTCCTCGCATCCATCATCGCCTTACCGAGAACAGGCGCCCGCGCACGTGCATAGATCCTCATCTCAAGATATAAATATCAAGAAAAAAAAAGGCAGCGATGACATGGCCTCTGTGCAGCTTACTCATCCCCACCCCCAATATCTTTCCTTGGATGAGGATGACTCGAGAGGCAAAAGGAGAGACCAAAGTGCTCCCATGTCATGACCGCAGCATCAGGGTCGTCGCGCAACAGCTCAACGCGTCGCAAAGGAATGGCGGGCATCATATCGTCTCTTTCCAACACTTGGTTAAAGACAGTCCGTGGGGTGGAAGGGGGATTCGTAAAAATTCATCTCATCGTCGTTTGTTAGAGTCTTGTTCTCTGTTTTTTTTTGTTTCCTTCACGTCTCCCGTCGGATCTTCCTGCTTCCAAGCATCAATGTCCGCCTCTTCAGCGATCCCATCTTGCTCAGATGGTCATGGACGGGGGATGTTGGGCTTGCGGGGGTGGAGGAGTCGCTTCCGGTTTGGGAGCCTTGGGAGGACTGGGAGGCAGATCTTCTGCGGCCTTCTTCGGCAAGGATGTCTTCAAGAGAGACGTTGAGGTGGGGATGGGTGTATGTGGGTGCCTGGGCGGGCTCGAGGATTTCGGTGAATTTTGATGTCATTGTGGGAGATATTTTTTTGGTTGGTTGGTTGTGTTGAAGTGTTTTGGCAAGAGATGTGTTGACTGAAAGGTATTTTGGTGACTCAAAGGTAAGGGTTGGTGCAAGTTGTGT
Source organism: Mycocentrospora acerina (assembly GCA_022701365.1). Classification (NCBI taxonomy): domain Eukaryota; kingdom Fungi; phylum Ascomycota; class Dothideomycetes; order Pleosporales; genus Mycocentrospora; species Mycocentrospora acerina. Next base: position 615,952 of record JAKUHH010000030.1, on the reverse strand, counting down.
GAAGCGATTGTTATATCGGTAAGAGTGTGCGGGATGGATGGAGTAATATGTCTCCACACTCAACCCACAGTTGACGGAAACAGTTATAGGTATATCTTATCGATCACGCAAACGCCCGGGGGGGGACAGCAAATTTATAAACCACCATTCCAACCATCCACATACACGTACTCGTGGCACAGGACCTCTCCAATTCCAACCAGGGTCTATTTGCATGCCGATCACGCAGTCTCGACGACTAACGGCTGGGACTAAGGCAGGGATGACGACGGTCACTACCGCATCGCTAGCATGGCCCACCAAGGGTTTCTTCGTGGCTTGCATCCTTTCGATGCGGATTTCCTAGACCCCCGGAAATAGAAGCATGGAGGTTGGCTCGGACCGAACGTGTTGACTTGTACGGACAATGTATGGCGGTATCTTTTTCCCATTAATAATCTCTCTTTAGTTTTATTTTTTTCAACTTGGACTTCCCGCCTTCTTTGGACGTGGCGTGCGTATGCCATGACTTTTTGCCCGTCGGCGGCGATAACCCGTCGACACCGCCGAACGCGCAGGCAATATTGCCACGAGGCGACAGAGTCAAGACAAAAAACGGCTTGCACCAAAGAGAATGCATGGGATCAGCAGTCAAATCAAGATCCTGCATCAAATTGCCTGCACACCACCAACCGGCGGCAACCTTAAGCTCGTTCATCACATGCTGTCTCGTGTTTTCTCGCTTCTCGCTACTGTTCGCTGCGCACGAGGACAAGTCTCGTGTCGCTCGACCAATGACGTAGCGCGCGATACATCCATTTTACAAGCCACGAAAAAGCAGTTCGACTGTGGGGTAAATCTGCTAGAGCACTTGGGCCTAGACTGCTATCAATTTCATTGCTTTGTCGTTGCTGCTTAACAACCACCGCGGATATTGGAGCGACAGAGTCAGAGGAAAAGATGCTCGTGCGAGCCTCCCGCCAACATGACATCACGGCATATCGTCTTGGATGCCGGTGGAGCCCGAATGGGTGGGCCCTTTACCCGTCACCTCCACATGCCAACCGTCATGTCGAGGTGCCAAAACACACTTAATCTGGTACAAGAACGAGCACTAGCCACGCGTGCAAGGTAGGCCTCGAATTGTATTTCTACATCAAGTGTAGTGGGCGCAGTTGTGGACGCAATGTGGTGAGTATTCGACTACGACAGAGGTGACGCACATTACCAATGTCCGCGACCGCGCCCTCCACGTCCTCTGTTACCGCCGCCATGTCCACGTCCGCGTCCGCGTCCGCCGCCACGACCTCTATCTCCGCCTCGGAAGCCACCTCTGCCTCCGCCCCGATCAGATCGTTGTTGCTCAGGTCTAGGACCATTCTGCATTTTCAGCGCTCTCTCTTCGTCCGTTGCGTGAAATACGTTTGAGATCTGAAGTAGATCACAAAACGCTTGTGTGTGTGGATTGCTGTATTCTTGCGGGAAGGTATCGACGTGAATGCCCATTGCTGGGTCGTAGACTGGCGCAGTTTGCGCAAAATCTTCAGGTATCGTCATCTTTCCAGTCTTGACGATGTTCTCTTCCACCCATTCCATTTCCTTTTCTATCTGCGGTCGATAGACGGCATCACCTTTGTCTGCCGCCACTTGCGCACGCGGATCGCCAAGTTGCAGGTCGCTTGCAAACACACGTGTGATTGCAAGCCATTCCTGATCGTACTCTAATTGCAGTGGCCGCTGAAGCTCTGCAGCAGTGTGGGGCGTAATTTCCAGTAGTTGGAGAAAATGCTTCTGTGGCAAACATTTATCGAGCGCGAGAAACTTGGTCGTTTTGTTTGTAATCTCCTCTGGAAAGGGCAAGGTCGGCACTGGTTCGAACCTTGGACGAGCGAACGATTCAGGCAAAAGGTCTCTGACATCTTTGGGAACTTCTGTGCCATTGACAGTATTCTGTGTCTCTTTTGGCTTGGTGCCGTTGTTGGATGTGGAGGCAGAGATTTCTGGAACCTCGTCGTCATCGTCCAGGTCAAGATCTATCTCTGCCTCATTCTTGGTTTGTTCTACCGGAGAGTCATCTGCAATGTCCAGATCAATCTCACCCTCGTTCTTAACTACAGGAACTTCTTGCGCGGCAATTACAGGCGTTGTGATGGTTGGCGCAACTGCATGCTCCCATGTAGCAGTGTATTTGACATGTAGGTGAGCACTGAACCAGTGGGCAGGGCGTAAGCGCTCTAGCACAGTTGCAGCTGCAACGCTGCCCAACGTACCGTCTTTGGCTTCTTGCTCAAAATAGGGCTTGAAACTGAAGAGCTGGCGATGGTTACCTTTCCATTCCATACTTCTTGGCCAATCGTGACTCAGTCCAACATCAACTTGAGTGCGAATCTGGAGCAGTTTGCGCACGTCAAGCTCTCGCACATGGTATACGCTCTTCACATCGTCACTGTTATACGGCAAGCGTTCGTGATGCGGCTTCTTGTAGTCATAACCTTTCCAAATGCCCGAAAGACCAGCAATACGGAGAGGGCCAACCCGAACCACGTTCGCAGCACCCATGTAATAAATCTTTGGTGCAGCCCAGCCTCCATAGTACAGCTCCCACATGTAGTTGCTCGCTTCGTGGTTGCCTCCAATGAATATTGTGAGGTACGGGGCGACTCGAGCGCCAGAATAGTAGTCGTGGAAATCGTGCATGGCGTAGAATTTGGGTGGCATAGAGACGGCCTTGAGATCAGAGGCATTGCGAACAGCCTGCCTCGTTAGCTAATGTCCAAGTCGTGCGTTAAATATCAGAGACTTGCCTGGAAGTCTCCTCCGATGATCAGCAAGTCCACGCCTGGCCAGCCCTTGAGCTCGCATGCCTTTTTAACTGAAGCATAGATTGTATGCAGTACTCCATGGCCACACCCTTCCACTGCTATGCGCAAGCCCTGCTCTGTGAGTAATGTCGGTGATGCCATTTTTCAGTGCTGTGTGGGAGGTGGAAGGTTATTGTAACGTTAGCAAGAGACCAATCCAGTGCCAACGGGCGACTCTTTTTGCGCTGTAGTTAAGCGCAATAGTTGGTGGCACAGTCCACAAACAGGCACTGCGTACTTGACTGGGAAAGCTGTATTGATGCTACGCGCACTAGCGTCGGGGGTCGGCATTTTTCCGAGTAGTACGCGAAGCCATCCAGGTGCTGAGCCTGTGAGAGCTCCCGAAAGCCCTTCACAATATCGTCAAACATTGCCCGCAATGACCTCCATTGATACAATCGGATTGAGATCAAATTTCCTTCAAGAAGCAGCGTGTCTTCTCGCTGTCTCGTCGCCGGCAGCTTCAGCTTTTCTAGGGTCAGCACGCGACAGGCTCTTCGAGGATACAGAACAGGACATTCCAACCAAGGACTGGGATGCTCTTCGTCGCGAGACTTGCGGCGCTTGCGGGAATCGCATGATTCCAGGATGGTCCTGCAAAACGACTAGTCAAGTCCCGTGTGGTGGGATAGTGAAGAAAAAGTCTGCAAACTTGAAGGGCCCAACGAGAGCAGACAAGAACATTGTCTACGACTGCTTGAGATGCCACCGGAAGACGATTCAAATGCTTCAATCGAGGCCAGCCAGACACATGAAGAAGTCGAAGAGTCGGACGGAAGTGAAGCCTGCTTTGGACCTTGAACAGCCAGTCAAAGAAGACGAGAGCAAAATGCTCAAGTCGGCAAATGCTAGCAGCAAGCAGAGAAAAAAGGCTCGAAAGGGTGGTTTACAGGCAATGCTTGACAAGAACAAGACAAGTTCAAACCAAGGGGGGCTGGGATTGGACCTGATGGACTTTGCCATGTGAGCTGCATAGGGCTGAAGATTGACCAGGGTCCCCACTGCAGGGAAGGCGCCAGAACGATTGCCCCTCCACAGCTCACTAAGGTGGCGCGGGGCTGCTCGAAAAATATTTGAAACTTCGTCATACTAGAACCACCTATTCAACCACCACCGAAAAATCACTGCTGTTAACCGGCAAAACACATACTTTTAACGCACAAGATGGCACAACACCAGAGCCTCGCAAAAGACCTCTTTGAGGATATGGGGCGCAAAGTGGCGGAGGCAAGCGCGCAAGAGGGTGACGAGGGCGACACAAAGGTGGTCGACGAGATTGAGAGCTTGTGCATGAACTGCCACGAGAACGTAGGTGTTGAGCCACGGACAAGAAGGCGTAGGGGCTAACGAGATGCAGGGCACGACCCGACTTCTCCTCACCAAGATTCCCTTCTTCCGCGAGATTGTCATCATGTCCTTTGCATGCCCGCACTGCAACCTGAAGAACGCCGAAATCCAGTCTGCTGGCGAGATTCAGCAGCGCGGCGTCAAATTCACATTGAAGGTGGAGACGGCAGATGATCTGAACCGTCAAATCATCAAGAGCGACACGGCGGTATTCCGGGTTGAGGACATTGATCTGGAGATCCCGCCTGGCCGAGGACAGTTGACAAACGTCGAGGGCATCCTTGCCATGGTCGCACAGGACTTGGAGCAGAAGCAGGATGAGAGGAAGGAGGTCATGCCAGAGGTCTATGAGAAGCTCCAGGGCGTCATTGACACGATTAAGCAAATGTCGAATGGCGAGAAGCTGCCATTCAAGCTCACGATTGACGACCCAGCCGGCAACTCGTCGATCGAACCACCGACGGTGCTTTCTGCAGGAAAGTACTCACGAAGCGAGTACCCGCGAACGGCTGCTCAGAATGAAGCGCTCGGACTGGGTGACACAAGCGGTGAGGCTCCGGATACGGAGATCCGGCCAGAGTACCACGCGTCGCAGATGTACCCCGAGATGCCCTCGTCGGCTCCCATGGTGAACAATGTGGACGAGGATGACATTGTTGAGAACCAAGTGTACTCGTTCCCCGCCACGTGCCCGGGGTGCACCAAGTCTTGCACAACAAACATGAAGATGGTCAACATTCCCCACTTCAAGCAGGTGATTTTGATGAGCACAGTGTGCGATCACTGCGGATGTAAGTCGATTTTGATGCGCACCTGAAGAGATGACGGCTAATTTGGTACAGACCGCAGCAACGAAGTCAAGACTGGAGGCGAGGTGCCCGAGAAAGGCCGTCGCATCACTGTCAACGTCATCAACAAGGAAGATTTGTCGCGAGACATTCTCAAGGCGGAATCATGCGCCATGTCGTGCCCAGAGCTGAACCTCAGCGTCGAGCCCGGAACGCTTGGTGGCAGGTTCACGACGGTGGAGGGGCTGCTGACGCAGGTGCGCGACGATCTGCGGTCGTCCATCTTCGACGTGGGCGACGGCGGCGACTCGATGGAGGCATCGTCCAAGGACAAGTGGGGCAGTTTCTTTGCGCAGCTGACGGAAGCGATTGATGGCAACGTCAAGTTTACGATTATACTCGAGGACCCGCTCGCGAGCAGCTACGTGCAGAGTTTCACAGCGCCGGAGCCAGATCCTCAGATCAAGGTCGAGGACTACGAGCGCACGGCACAGGAGGAGGAAGAGCTGGGACTGTCGGACATGAAGACGGAGGGATACGAGGAGGAGCATGCGGCGACCAAGGAAGCGTAGGGGTTGGTGGTAATTTTGTAAAAAGAAGAAGAAGAAGAAGAAGGAGAGGGAGAAGGAGAAGGAGAAGGAGTAGAAGAAGTTTGTATTTCTTGTTGCATTTTGGGGCGGGGGTTTCGTGTAGATACCAAGGCTTCAGAAGCCACTGTGAAGCATTTTCCATGATTGCAGAGCTTTGCTGTGGTCAGTTTATTTGGGCTTGCAGTGTGATTATGTTGATGTTGATGTTGGTGTAGATGTTTTGTGTCTGGGGATGTATATATATGTGTGTGTGTGTGTCTTCACCCAGCCAGAGGGTTCGCGTGGATTGTGACTTTTTTCATCTCAATCTTCTCGAGCGGACGCGACTTCTTGTCTACGGGTATGCGCTCCCAGTCATCCAAGACCTCGATGCCCTCAATCACCTTTCCAAAGACGGTGTTCTTGCCGTCGAGATGCGGGGCGGGGGCAAAGGTGATGAAGAACTGGCTCCCGTTTGAATTGGGGCCCTTGTTGGCCATGCTGAGTATGCCGCGGGCATTGTGTCGCAGGGCAGGGCGGATCTCGTCCTCAAACAAGCCGTTGGGGGTGTCGTAGATGGAGGTGGATGTCTTTGATTTGGGGTCTGACGACGGGCTGCCGCCCTGGACCATGAAGTTGGGGATCAGGCGGTGGAAGGGGCTGCCTGTGTAGAAGCCTGAGGCGCATAGGGCGAGGAAGTTTTCGGTGGTCTGGGGGACGGCCTCGCAGAAGAGCTCGAGCTTCAGGTCACCGTGGGAGGTGTGGAGCTGGGGGGGGGGGATGTTAGTGCATGTGTGTATTTATACGAGTGGGTGAGTGAGTGAGTGAGTGAGTGTATATGTATATAGGTGTGTGTATAAATATACATATACATGTGTTTATACGTATATGTGTGCATGTATACATGTGTGTATATACATATATACGTGTGTGTGCCAATACACATCCAGGTGAATACTCACAGTGACAGACATGGTGTGGCGGTCGAGCTTCTGGGGCGTAGGCAGGTTGGGGCTTGCTCAGCTCCGGCAGCCTGGCAGCCTAGGCCCACCCCGCCTGCTCAAGCTACCTGGACACGACATACCGCACATGGCTGCGGCCGTGGGCTCGTCCACCCGCTGCTGGGCTGGGCTGTGCTGAGCGGCGCTGAGCGGTGCTGGGCTGCCTCGAGCCGTGGCATCGCGTCATCACTTACGTGAGTGTGTCTGCGTCTGCGTCTGCCTGTGTGTGTATGTGAGGGTGTGAGTGTGTGTGCATGTGGGTGTATGCGTGTGTGTGCCCATGTGTGTGGGGGGAACTGCTCGACCTCAGACGGCTGCAGTCCAGCCCAGCCCTACCGCCCTCGCTCCGTCACTGCGCCTCGCTTCAGCACCGCGTCCGCCGCTGCACGCTCATATCCGTCCGCTCGACGCTCATAGCCGTCCTCTCCCCGCCGTCTCGCTCGCTCGCCCTCTGCAGCTGCCGTCTCCACCCCACACCCTCCACCCTCGTCCCGCCCGGCAAGGCTGCCCTACGCACTCGCAGCCGCAGCGTGTCTCCCGGCGCACCACCACCACTGCCACCACCACCACTCCCACGGCCACTACCACGGCCACGGCCACGGCCACTGCACCCCCTCGAGCGCACCCACCGCGGACAGGAGGGCACACCCGCACCCAAAAGTCCACCCACGACGCCCATGTGGCGCAGGCTGCCGTCCCAGGCCCGCGCCTACCACCCCGTCACCGCGAGCCACCATGTCGGCCTTTGTGCGCGTCTCCGGGCCGCCAAACAGTAACTTCCTCGTCGGCTACCCAGGCATATCCGCGACCCTGGTACGTCTTACGCCACATGCCTGTCATCATGGCACCCTGTGCTCAGCCGCCGTGTTGCGACACGGCCGCGTCCAGCTGTGCGCTGCTGCTGTCATGGACTTGTGCTGACATGCTGCCTGTACAGCCCCGAATAGAAGGCAAGGTTGAGATTCGCCCGCTGGCTGGCATCTCGGCCCCAGTCAACATCTCGCTCGTCACCATTGCCCTGCACCGCCGCGAGACCATCCACCCCTCGGCCGATAGCGTCACCAAGAAGCACTTGGCCGCCCCGCGCAAGGAGATTACAGACATTGTCGGCAAGGAGATGCTGCTGTTTCGCTGCCACAATGCACGCGAGTTTGAGAGCATCCTGTCCATGGATCTGCCCTTTGTCATCTTCATTCCCTACGGCCGCGGCGGTGAGGAGGTTGCGCGACGAGTTCCACCCGCAAGCTTACAGCTGCCAAGTCGCACCGCCGAGACTTTCTACGAGCTGGTCGTCACTGTGCAGCAGGGACAGCAAGAGCAGAAGAAATACCCGTTTCCCGTGCCAATACAGCGTTATGATACCCTTTCCACTTTTGGCATGTACAATCGCCCCGAGAGCGCAGAGCGTGTCACGGACCATCTAGTCACCCTGGGGATAAGCTTACCACGCTGGAGTTATGGTCCCATGGATCCCGTGTCAGTGTATATTAAATTGAGCCCCAATCCAGACTGGCTGCACAAGGCCAAGAAGGTCACTATTCAAAAGATCACTGTAGGCATAGACGAAGAGATCATTTACAACCACGAAGGCGATGAGCCGTCGAGAAAGGTAAAGACTTTGGCTCGAACAACACAAGCTGTAGGAGTAAAAATGCCAGAAGCAGGCTACTTTACCAATCTTGGACTTGTGTTTCCTGCAAAAGATCTCAGGGATTCAGATGGTGTTATACCAAGAGGCAAGAAGGAGTTTCCCATGTATGCTGTCAATGGCTTCACAACAACGGGCACACTGTACAAGATTGAGTATTACCTCACTGTCAAGGTAATCCATAACCCCTCTCATTTAGGCATTGCTGATTACTAAAACCACATTTCCAGGCGCAAATGTCCTCAGCCCGCGACATCCTCCTTCGCCAACCCATTGTTGTTTGTCCATTCGATCACGCGGGATGCAAGGAGGAAATGGAAGCTATTGAACAAGCAGCCAAGGATGCTGCACACGTCGCACCAGAAAACCCCATGCTACCCGCCAGCTTGATTGTGCGAGCAAATGATCCCATGGGATTGAGCGCGTTGGGCATCGCGATTGTCGGCGGCGTACGGAAACCTCTCATCGAATGAGCAAGACCAAGACTTCTTCTACATGGATATGCAGCGCTCAGAAAGAGGAAGAAATAGTGCAGACGTCCACCAACGACGCAATTCTTCTTGCATGGGTCAAGAAAGCGCAAGGGGAGGGATTCGCTCCACGTGGCACTTTGGGGCATCTGACTTCCCTCGAGGACGAGAAAAGGGCCGGCAACCAAGCCCACCACTTTTGTTTCCAGCGGCGGCGTCTGGAGTTTCGGCAACGCCTAGTGTGCTCAGGTCCAACGAGGCAGTGGCTCCGCTGCCTGGTTATGGGCTGGATGGGATGAATCAAGATGAGAAGAGATGTATAATTTGCATCACCCGGCGTTGGGCAAGCACTTATGATACCTTTTGTTATTTGTTTTCAGGGCGGATGTGTAATTGTAATTTTTTTTATCATCATGGACGGCAGGCGGAGGTGATGAATCGAGTCGAATTGAAATACAGGAGGAGAAGAGAGACAAGAATAAGAAGGAGAAGAAAAAGAAGAAGGAGAAGAGGAATAATAAGGAGAAAAAGAAGAGAAGGAGGAGGAGGAGGAGGAGGAGGAGGAGGAGGAGGAGGAGGAGGAGGAGGAGGAGGAGGAGGAGGAGGAGGAGGAGGAGGAGGAGGAGGAGGAGGAGGAGGAGGAGGAGGAGGAGGAGGAGGAGGAGGAGGAGGAGGAGGAGGAGGAGGAGGAGGAGGAGGAGGAGGAGGAGGAGGAGGAGGAGGAGGAGGAGGAGGAGGAGGAGGAGGAGGAGGAGGAGGAGGAGGAGGAGGAGGAGGAGGAGGAGGAGGAGGAGGAGGAGGAGGAGGAGGAGGAGGAGGAGGAGGAGGAGGAGGAGGAGGAGGAGGAGGAGGAGGAGGAGGAGGAGGAGGAGGAGGAGGAGGAGGAGGAGGAGGAGGAGGAGGAGGAGGAGGAGGAGGAGGAGGAGGAGGAGGAGGAGGAGGAGGAGGAGGAGGAGGAGGAGGAGGAGGAGGAGGAGGAGGAGGAGGAGGAGGAGGAGGAGGAGGAGGAGGAGGAGGAGGAGGAGGAGGAGGAGGAGGAGGAGGAGGAGGAGGAGGAGGAGGAGGAGGAGGAGGAGGAGGAGGAGGAGGAGGAGGAGGAGGAGGAGGAGGAGGAGGAGGAGGAGGAGGAGGAGGAGGAGGAGGAGGAGGAGGAGGAGGAGGAGGAGGAGGAGGAGGAGGAGGAGGAGGAGGAGGAGGAGGAGGAGGAGGAGGAGGAGGAGGAGGAGGAGGAGGAGGAGGAGGAGGAGGAGGAGGAGGAGGAGGAGGAGGAGGAGGAGGAGGAGGAGGAGGAGGAGGAGGAGGAGGAGGAGGAGGAGGAGGAGGAGGAGGAGGAGGAGGAGGAGGAGGAGGAGGAGGAGGAGGAGGAGGAGGAGGAGGAGGAGGAGGAGGAGGAGGAGGAGGAGGAGGAGGAGGAGGAGGAGGAGGAGGAGGAGGAGGAGGAGGAGGAGGAGGAGGAGGAGGAGGAGGAGGAGGAGGAGCATAAAACAGATCTTATGAGACAACAATGTGTAGACGGAAGACGAGAAAAGCAGCCGTTGGGGTGTTTAGAGCTCGCAAATAAGAAAGTTTGGTGTAGAGAAAGGAAATAAGGAAGGAAGGGAGTGAGAAAGGAAGGAACGTGAGGTACGGGCACTACGCTCAGAAACGAAGCTCCAACACGAGGGAAATTCATCCCATGACATGACATGCCATGACAATGGCATGTCAGTGTAGTGTCTTGGATTTAGACTAGCAAAAACAACAAAGTTCACAAATTAGACAGTGTCCCCTCAAACCGCAGCATCTAGAGTCAGTCCACCACAAAGCACATGTTTGTTTGCCTTTGCATGCAAAAAAAGTCTATTTCTACGTCCCCCTCCCATCCAAATACACACCTACCTACTTCTAACCCGCGCCTAGACGGAGCCAAACACCCTCTCCAACAAGACGCTCGCAAACAGCTCCTTCCCAGGACTATCCGTACACCACGCAATCTCATTCCCCTTCCTGCTATCCCTCCACCCGCCAGCATCCCCCACAGCATCCACACCCACATCCCCCACGCCCTCACTCACAGGCCTCCCCCTCCGATCAACCACACAGCAACCCCTCGTCCACTGGCCCGCCGTCTCCACCCGGATATCCTCCCTCTGAAACACCCACTTCTCGTCCGACGCACACAGCGCGTACCAGATTGTCAGCGGGTCGTGCAGCTGCAGGCCGATGGTTGAGGGGTCGAGCGAAGCGTTCAGCGAGAGGTTCTTGGCGAATGTGGAGGTTAGGAAGAGGGTTGCCCATTCGGCTAGCGGGGAGCCTAGCACCGGTGGGCTGGTGGTGTGGGATTTGAAGAGTGAGGAGGGGAGGAGGTGCGATTCTGTCGTGTCTGTTTTTTTGGGGGGTTAGTATATATAGATATGAATAAATAAATAAAAATTACTTTTATGGAGATGGTGTTTTTGAAATTGGGGAGGTTGGAAGTTTGGGAAGTGTGGAAGTTTGGGAAGTGTGGAAGTTTGGGAAGTGTGGAAGTTTGGGAAGTGTGGAAGTTTGGGAAGTGTGGGAAGTGTGGAAGCGTGAGAGAGAAGAGAGAGAAAAGAGAGAAAGTGAGAGAGAGAGGTGCGTACCAAGCGGGAATAGCTTCAGTTTTAGCCTTCGTGAGAGATTCTTCGGGTAAGGAGGGAGTTGTTCCTTTGCGTTTCCGCTTAGCACCGGGGGCATGGTCGATTGCGGGTTGCGGCTTGTGAGGGCGAAGACGCGGGCGCTTGCTACGCTATCGGCATAGGTGTTGAATTCTGCGCCGGGCGTCATCTGGATTTTTTTGATGGGATTAGTTTGCTTGTTGGACTGGATACAAGTGGAGATGGAAAGAGGGAGCATGCCTCCATCACCGGTAGCTTTGAATCTGATTTGATGCGGATTGGGCGGGGAGAAGGAATAACTATATCAACACTTACATTTCCTGGAGCGTCAACTGCACCGCCCATGACGACAATCTCTTTGACCCTCAAAAACGTCTCGGGATCCTTTGCAGCTGCTATAGCAAGATTCGTCAGGGGACCAATAGCTACAATCGTGATTGTGTCTGGTTCATTCTCCCTCAACAGTTCCAGCATCTGCTCGTGGGCTGGCTTCAGAGAGGGGATGAACAGGGAATGCTGGTCCTTGACGGCTTCTAGTTCAGCAATTTGTTCCTTGGTCAGGTTCTCTGGTCTGGGCAAGAACAAAGATTTCCATGATTCGACTGGCGAGAGATGCGGATGCTGTCATGTTGGTCAGTTGAACTCGGTTCCACTCCAACCAAACCGACGACGATGACAACGACGTACGCTGGTATGAATGCCGCCCAATCCATCGACACCATCTACTCCACATTAGCAAATCTCGAGCCTATGCTCTAGAAGGGAGTTTACATACGGAAAAAGTCTGCAACCATCATGTGCTCGGCCAGAGGTTCTTCAGCCCCAATAGCAACTAGCCAAATCCACATTAGCCATCTACCCTCTCGAGATCCCCGGATTCTCCTCCAAAAAGAAAAGAAAAGAATACACCCACCAATAGGTTTCCGAGCATTCAGCGTCTCAAACCCTTCCGGCCTGCCATTCGCCTTCCGCCATGCCCGTTCCTTTTGGATATGATGGAACAGCGTGACCACGTTCCTCAAGCAGCTAGAAAAAACCTGTTAGTAACCAATTTTCCATCCACACAACAGCTTCATCTTAGAAAGCAAGATTGAACAGGAAAGTGAACATGAAATGAAATAGAATCATCAACATCAACAGCAACAACCAATCAGAAATTATTAAAAAAAAAAGCCAAACAAACAAACAAGCAAACAAACATAACAGAACATACTTTTGTACCTCGACATTCCCAAACGTGAGCGACAGCATCAGAATATCCAACTCCTCAGGCTTGGCCGAAAACGCCAAAAGCATGGCAAGAATATCGTCCACGCCCTATCCAAGAAGAAGAAAAACATGACAAGGTCAGCACAGTATTACGAGACTCGAAACTCCGAACCCCGCCATCATCATCAGCATCATCATCATCACCACCACCATCCTGAATTTGTTGTACGTACAGGATCCGTATCTATGATAATCTTGTTGGGTGCCATGTCTGTCGTGTCTATTTGTGTTGAAAAGTTGGAATATACAAAAAAATAAAAAATAAATTTGTTGATGTGGCAGTGGTACAAAAATCAGACAGAGTGCGGAGAGGGGGGGGGGGGGGGGAATTTCGTATGAATGAATGCTCAGCTCAGCTCACCACAGGCACTGATTAGATAAGTTGGCAATTGTCATAGGTCAAACCCTGCAGGGCAGGTGAATGGTTATTCCGCTACGGAGGTCTCCGACTACACTCCATGTGTGGGGTTGGAATGACGCTTAGCTAGCTTTCAGGGTCCACAGCTTCTTGGAGACGTATCCACAACGGAAGTACAGAGTACCTCCGTGTATTGTCTATCCGACGGAATGCGACTTCAATCAAGTGTAACAAGCTCCTCAAAAATCATTCAACTAATCAGATTCAAACAAGATGCAATTGCCAATCCAATTGCTAGATGATAAAAACGCCAAAGTCATAATCTACATTGCCCATGCAACAGACGGTCGCTAACGCGCCTCTGCTCTCGGTCCCGTTCTTCCACTAGTGCCGGACTGCACCGCTTTCATTGCGTGGGACCACTCCCTAGATAACAAGTATATACCAAGTACGTATCGGCCGTGCCGAAAAGATGAAGGAAAGTATGTTGGTTGAGATGATAAGTCTAGTAGACCTTCTTCTTCTCATCGACAGAAAACTGGCCTGGACCCATGTTGACAAGCAGGAGAAGACCACCACTAAGTCCATTGTTAGCTTTGAAACTTCACACTGCGAGAGATTGGTACTTACACAATCGAGAGGATCTGGAAGAAATCGTACTTGGCGAAATCCTTGTGGGGGTGGTGGGGGTGCAGAGTCCAGAAGTTGTTGACGTAGAGGTTGAAAACGCTGAGGATAAGCACCAACATGACAGCCGAGAACTTGGCCTTGAAGCCCACAACAACCATGACGCAGGCGACAAGACCGAGAAGGCTGGCCACAATTCTCCAGAAACCCCAGTCGCCACGGAAGACAAATCCGACGAAGAGGAAGATGAGAAGCACGCGACCAGCGAGCTGGAAGTACATCTTCTTGTCTTTTTCATCGAGCTGGGGAAGACCGGCCGGGGCGAACTTCTTGCGAACCCACGAGTCTGAGAGAACCATAAGCAAACCGCCCATGACAGAGAGGTTGCGCAGGAAGAAGTTCAGATCAAAGACCAAGCCGTATCCAATGCCCTGCATGACCACCACGCTTATGAGACCAGCCACAGCATATTCCGAGTGTTTCCTTGCAATGACCATGATCGAGCAAACTGTCATAACGATGATGTTGACAATGAGAAAGGTGTGGGTAGCGCCATTCCAGACTGCGGGGAGTGTGTGTGTTAGCGACTGCGCAGGTGCGTATGTGAGGGTAGTTAGGATAATGCGTACTGTGTCGGTAGTCGTGGAGATACGTGAGCTGGTCGCGCCACTGCGTTATTATGCGCAGCGCATCTTCAAGGAAAGTAACAACGATCAGGAAACGTCCGATTGCTGGGAGATAGCTGTTTAGGGGCCAATTAGCTTTGTCCTCGCAAGAGAAGCACATGAGTATGACACAAGGCGCGTAGAAATCTTGCAAATCTCTCACGCAGTACTTACGGCTTGATCGGGTCTGACATGGTGTCCAGAAAATCCTCAATCTTGTTCGTCTGCTCTCTCAGCTGGTCCAGCGGACTCGGGTCATTGGTCGTCTCATTGCTTCGTCCAGCGTTGCCAAAGGGGCTTTGATTTCCGAGGTGATAACCTGCTGTACCACGTATTTGCGCCATGGCAGTGGTAGGGTAAAGAAAAGAGAGTGGTGAAGGAGTAAGAGAGAGAGAGCGGCGTAGAGTTGGAGGATTGGACACTCTGAAGCTCTGAATGGTTCGAGACAAGTGGCCTTCGAGACAGGGTAATTACGTCAGCAAACTAGCTGCTCGCAGCTCGTATTGAAAGATCTCCACGTTCTTTCTCTCCAATACCTGCACGGATTTTGGAGCTTTTTTCAGTGAATTGTTTTGCAAATTAAGATTGTCGCATCTCTAGCCGGGGGGATTTTATAGGAGATTTCGCACTGTGTGGGTTTGTTGGACCGTGAGTAGCCCAAACCACGGCCTCAAACACTCCCTTGAAGCCACATGTTCTTTTTCTCTGCACTTGCTAGGGGCACTCTATTCCTGCAAGGGGCGTCAGAACCCCTCGCCTGGCAAAGCCGCGGTATGCTACCTTCATGAGAACAACATATGATCGTCAGCTTTTGCGCTCACTTCAACCTCGATGACATGAGCTATCGTATATTTAGCAATTATCAGCGCTACCGGCTGTGGCGTTCATGACTTTAGTTGATTACTGTGTATCGTGAGATTAGTAGACCGTGAGGATGCATCCTCTTGAAGGACGTTTACATTACGCGAAGAACAAGACCACGAGCAAAATTTAACATCAAAAGTATGCAGAGGCACAGTAAATGTTTATGTAATTTCATTGAGCTTTCGTGAACATTCTCCTTTTTCTTTCCTTTTTTATCCACATAGAATACAGCGCGACCTGAATTACCTGAATGGGAATAGGTTACGCGCCTAAAAGTCTGGTAGCTGCGAAATGCAGAAGTCTGGAATGACAGACACCAGAGTCAACGCAGAAGAAAGCACAACCTCAATACAATCCCATGCGGATAAATTTTGAAAGGACAGCGCAAGGCGCATTTGGCAACGTATCGCCTCTCAGCGGACGTGACGATGATATCCTTGTGTTCATGCTGAAACAAAAAGCTAGAGATGGCAAAACTTCAAGTTGAGATTACAGTTGTAAGATCCAAAGCATGAGAAGATGAATGCCATCGTCACTCAAGAAAAACCGACCGTCCAATACATGAAGAGTCGTCTCCTGCTCTCACCAATACTTGAGAGCATCATACAACAGGCCAGTCATCAGGGTCATCAGCCTTCGCCATGAAAGGCTCATCGAGGATTGAGTACCGCGAAAGGGGCTTCTTGTTCTCAGACACCTTGGGGCGGACAGGCTGGACAGGCTGGACAGGTTGACGTTTAGGGGCAACACCAGAGTCACTGCCCTCATCGGTCAGATCGCCGCCCACTGCCTTGGTCTTCTGCTTCTTGCCACCCTTGGGGACGGTCTGCCAGGCAGCATCTTCCATGGCGAACCGCACCTGCTCTTCCTCGGAGGGCAGACTGTTGTATTGAGCACCAGTCGCCTTGGAGCCAGTGGCAGGGGCGGTGCCGTTTGAGGGTGACGCGGCAGAGCTGACAGCAGGAGCAGCTTCGAATGTGTCGAGGAGCTGACCACCAATGACCTCCTTGGGGGCCTGAGCAGCACCCTTAGGACGAATCTTGGTCCAGGGGTTCGACTCTGGCGCCTGAGCGATGGGGATGCCGTTCTTGGCCGGCTCTCCACGAGCCTCGCGAGCTGTACGTCGCTGCTTTTCTAGCAGAATCTGACGCTCCTTCTCATCTGCCTCGCGTGCAATCTTCTGCTCTTCTACCTTCTTCTTATTCTGACGCTGCTTCTTGGACTCCTGAGCAACTTCGGCCTTTGGTGCTTGAGGCTTAGAGGAGCGAGCAGGCTTGTCGGAGGGCTTAATGCTAAGTACAGAGGGAACCACATCCCTCGGGTCTAGCATGTCGGCCACGCTCCGACCACTTGGGGTATAGTTCGCGGTAGACGAGTGGTCGTCGCCCACGGTAGTTGAGGCGGCGGCGGACAGGTAGGCCTCTGCCTTGCTTCCCGCCTCCTGGACAGCCGTCTTGACCGACTTGCGAGGCGCCTTAGCCTTTGACGACTTAGGAGCCGCCTTGGACTTCTTCTCTGGCTCGGCCCATTGCAGGGAATCCTTTGCCGAGCCGGTGGTGGAGGTGCGTGTGGCGGATCGACCTCGCGCCGCTACCGCACTGTTGTTCTGGGTGTAGTACCAATAGGCGCCTCCTACGAGGACCAGAAAGGCAGCCCAGCTCGCCCAGGCCTGCATCTTGGCGATGGGACTGGCTGCACGCTGTTCTGGGTGTTCTTTCAGTGGTATGTGTATCGGCGGCTCAATTGCACAGTGCCGGGCTTCCAAGGGCGATGGCAAGATGCACTGTCGCTAGGGAGAGAGCGCTGGCGGTGTTGCAAGAAGTGGCCAGGTATGGTTTGAATCGCTCCGCAAGAGCTGCTTCAGGGTGCGAGTGTCTATCGAGACCCTGCAGGGACAATGTGACTGTTCCAGTTGGTTGGATGTAATTAAATGAGCAAGCAAGCAGGTGAGAGAAGGAGACTGAGAGAAAGGCGTGGCAGCAGAGGAAAGGTGTACTCGTAGGTCATGTTGAGCTCCTTGCCCAATCGGTGTGGTACTAAGGGCGCTAGGGACAGGGCAGGGCAGGGGTGACGCAGCTTATGAACTTCCAAAAGTTAAGGGAAAGACAACATGAACGCCGCATCCCACACCTTGGGTAGTTATAATTCCCCCCGTACGTTGGCAACCAACGGTTTGACGGGATCCTGCCATATCATCTTACAACAAAGCTGAAGCCTCCTTTGTGCAGATGAACTGAGGGGTTTTGGGGGTACTTGGTGCACGGTGGTGGCCCGTGGAAAAGGCCACCTTGCGTATGGGGCTTGTTCATCGTGGGCCATCGCCATCCGAATGTGTTAATCTACGCATCTGCCCATCACACGGTCCAGGTTACTTGCTGTGTAGCAAATGGTATGAATCAGCTAGAAGACAGAAATGCAAAAATGGAAAATATTTCTTCTCTGCCGAGTACAAGCAGCTTATCTTGCCCAGTTTCCATGCTGCTCATTCTGCACAGTCTCTCTTGATAAATTTGACTGCCTTCTTTCCCAGACGGAAGTGCGACCTTGTATTGCTATTCAGAATGGCAAGAAGAAATAGTGAGATCTGATCTGAGAGCCCATTTGTGTCTCCTATTCATTTCCGGGTTTAATTCAAGATATCCTATACGATTGACCAAGCAACATAACACTAACGCACTACACAGAACGCCCCGTCATAGCTCATGCCCTAAGTGAGACTTCCAAATGCACAAAACACTAACATGTAAAATCCACTGTACAACAGCGCTGAGCCACCAAAAAAAAAGTCACCAACGCATATTCTCTCGTCAACACCGCCTCTTCGCAACGCTCTCCCCAATCTCTGAATCAGCCCTCCTCTTCCCACTACCGGGAACCTCGCTTGGCACGCTCGGACACCGACTTATCGGTGGTGTGGGGATCTCTGCACTCGTTGCTGCTTGTGCTCGGGCTTGACTCTGTTGTTGAGCAGACGCCACCTGATTGCGTTGCGCCAACTGCATTTGTCTTGCAATATCGCCAAGAGCAGGTCCTACAATGTTCCGATCTCCTATTATTGTCGCACCACAGTTGACCGTGATGTTGATCTTAGAGAAACATTTTTCCGGTCTTTCTCTCGCTCCTGGTGTTGATGGCGGACTTGTGACGTCTGTTGGCTGATCTCCGTTCAATATGGTGGCTAGAAGACTTGCTATTCGTGTACTGTCCATTTGTGCCACGGAGACGATGTTTCCATTGCCTCGAATCTGCGTTGCAGCATTGACAATGATCTCTGGCGTATCATTTTCTTCTTTCTCGTCGTCTTCTATATCATAAGGGTTGTGCATATTTGGTATTGGCGCACTCGGGTCGACAATCATGTGGTAGGCTGGCGGCGTATCGGATGCTGATGATTGTGGTGTTTGGTTTGAAGATGTGAACATGGATAACACTTTGTCCTCATATATCGCCGAATCGCAGGATGGGCCCATCGCTGTATGCGAATGGAGGGGTTTGCCGGGGCAAGTAGCGGTTCAGGTGACTCCGAGGTATGGTGTGACGGTGGTGTGAACTTTAGGTATCGGCCATGCAAGTTCGTGGTGCTGGAAAACACTTCCAAAGATGGTTAAATGTTTTGCCGTTTTGAAGTGTTCATGTAAGGTCAATTCCCAGCTGGAACGGGTGGTCGATGATTTTAATGCGTATTAACACAGCAGTCTTGCAGATTGCAGTCAAGTGACTTGGAGATAATCAGACTATATCTAGTCTGTGTTACAATGTCAGCTACCATCACACGTCATATCATCGATCTGATGCACTACTCACATGCACTCTAAAGCACCTGGATTTCGAATTCGAACAAACTTGCTTAGACGACTTACAGATCTTCGAAAGTGCAAGAGCCCAAGTGAAACAGAAGGCATCAGACTTCCACCCCACAGTCTAAATACTACGTAATCCATAGCCCTCGTTGATCATACTAACCAATTTATTCACAAGCCCTCTGAAACACAGACACAATAGCAAGCTTACAGAGCCATGCCCGACAAGTACCCAGGTGCGATTACACGGTCCCATGCAATACCGGAATCCACCCACACTACAACTACGCTAGCTGCATTCCTATTGTTACAATAGGAGCCGCGCGCGCTTGCATCAGACGCCAAACAGCAAAAACAATCACTATTGCCATGAAGCCTATCCAATACATTTCCACAGACACCAATCGCTGCATCGTGAGCCGTAGACGCGGTCCACGCTATATGCTGCGGCAATGCAAATTTATTTTGGCGACTCCTCCGGGAGGCATCATTGGTGCACATCAACCAGGTTGAATACGAATTGAATATAACTTGCGGGCCGCGCTTGTACCCAGCACCGAGAAAATGGTCTGCCCGCCAGTCAGGCGGCAGTTGAGCAGGCTACGGGGAGTTTGGCGGCTGGCTGGGGTGATGGGCGTGGTCATGAGTCGGGGAGTGCAGTAGATGGTAAAGTTTGTTTGGGTTTGCTGCGCATGTTTTGGGATTACAATAGGAAGAATTTGCGGGGACAATAGGGCGAGAGGAGGATCTCAAGCTG
Source organism: Mycocentrospora acerina (assembly GCA_022701365.1). Taxonomy (NCBI): domain Eukaryota; kingdom Fungi; phylum Ascomycota; class Dothideomycetes; order Pleosporales; genus Mycocentrospora; species Mycocentrospora acerina. Next base: position 596,331 of record JAKUHH010000030.1, on the reverse strand, counting down.
ACAATATGGGGGTGTGAAGCGATAGGATAGAATGAACCAGCAAACTACACGCCACTTTATCATGTAACATAAATATGCATGTAAATCCAGTAGCGTATTAGCAAGGTTCTTTCACTTGAGAAGAGATATCTACTCTTCCCCTCCTTCCTTCCCTCCTATCTTCCCCTTCCGTTCTGCAGAGGATCCGAGCAGAAGGATTCGATCGAAATTTCGGTGTAACTTTCCAACCACTCACCATTGAGGGATTCCCATTCACGATCCAAGTGCGAGTATCAAAAGCCTAAATTTCAACAGCCTAAAACGTATAGATCCATGCGGTACTCTGCATCATAGCGTCAAGCGTAAGAATGCGTGAAATCATGAGGAAATGCAAGAACAATAGTAATGCTAGCGTGATGTTATAATATGCACAGTGCACACGATGATCTCTACATATTTATTTTTTAACCTGCACCCTTTCTTGCTCTACAGCTTGCCTTGACGATGATAGAGAACAATGTTTATGACGTGATTAATTTGACATCTGCATTGTTGGCATTGTATTCTTCGCAGCACTTGTCGTGGTATCGTATGCAACAAAGAGGAACAAAGTGGGATGTGAATGTGCTTCTCGTATTGTCATGCGTCAAAGGGCTGACAACAACAATCTCTTGTGCTGCCTATCGAACCTAGCGAAGCCGTCCAATTTTCGTCACCCCAACCCGATATTCCGTCCCATGGGACACATGAACATTTGATGTTACATGCAATATCTGTCCTCGAACGCCACGCTGGTAAAATGCTACAAAGAATACACGCACATCCGAAACATATTACTAATTCCCTGGTAACATGAAAAGCAGTAACATAACACCTGGAATAATTACTTCATTATAAGATGCATGTTACCGTTGTGGGCGGTACACCTGGACATCGTGATATGGGCGGTCCTGTAAAAACAGATTCTCTGACCATGGTGGCAGCTTCTTGTCCCGCTCATACAGGTACCCACAGTTGTTGCATAGAGTGCGTGGGCCTCTCGGGCCGTCGCGAACGGCCCAGACGGCAGTGCCCCAGACGCAGCAATGTGCACAACGCCAAGTTGTGCGTTCCCTATGTGGTACATTAGATTAGCTAGAATGGAAGGTGGTACCCTTTGTGTAACTTACCCTTCTTGCAATCCTCCGTCTTGTCCACCGTATCCAGAGCCGGCGCCTGGTGTGTCACGGCCCACAGGACTGAGACTTCTAAAGCGCCGCTTCTTCTTGCTGCGCTCACCACGACCCATATTCTCCTGCTGTTCGATATTGCTGAAGAATTCGTTTTGTGGGGCTCCGTTCATATTCGTTGTGGAGGAGAAACGCGCTGTTTCTCGCCGTAATCGACGGATTTGTCGTTCGCGATCCCCTTCGCGCTTCTCAATTTCTTCCTGTGAAAGTATTTCGACCTTGGGCTCCCATTCGTCGCAGAGATGCTCTTGATCATACCTCCAGCCTGCACCAATTGTAGGCTCCACAGCATCATTGTCGATTTCGCCATCGCCAGCTAGTCCGCCATTTTCGCATGCTTCCTTCTTCAGTCGTAAAACTGCTTCGTATATCGCATGTGTCATGGCTGCTACCCACTCTCCAGACAAACCTATATCGGCACAAGTGACTTTCGCAAACATTTCTGCAAAGCCGGGGGGATGTAATAGTGACCACTCAAACTTGTCTGTGTACAGTCGGTTCATCAAGTTGATGTTCAATGTCACAATGCAGCGGTAGGTGTCGTCTGGGTTATGCAGCTCCTCAGACGGCAGTGCAGTGGCAGAAGCAGTAATACCATTTGGCACGATTGCAGGTGTTTGCGCACCATGGGTGTGTGTCGTGCCGTTTAGGACAGGCGTTGATACACCATTTGTAGCAGGCAGCGCCGGTGTCGATGTTCCGTTCGTGGCTGGTACTGCAGGAGTCGAGGTTCCATCGAATGCTCCTGCAGATTGGCCAGGCTTGGCTGCAGATGCTCCGAGTGCAGGCGATGTTGTCGAGTGAAAAAGAGGGTGCAGCGCGACTCCCGCATATTCCTCCAATTGTTGCCGGATTTGGTTTGCGATTTCGAGGATCAACGCGGGTTTTCGGGCTGCTGGTAGGTCTAGCTCGTCCACGAACTGCTTTGCAAACTGGTCTGGGGTCATCAGGGCCTCGTGTAAGTTCCACAGGAAGGTGTCCTTGAGTCTGTACGCGGGTGTGATGTCTGGCTGCTTGTAAGCGGGCAAGTTTTCGTTGATGTTGAAGTCTCGGGCGTTGGAAGGCGTCGGAAGTGGCGCATCGGGGCGGAAGGACTGGATGTCCATGTCGATACGAATGGGGATCAGAGTGACGGGCAGGACAGACTGTACGTGTACCTGCTTCTCGGTTCTGCGCATTCAGTTAGGGCTCGGTGCCATGCATTTCCCGCACGATGACAGGCTGCATCCTCTGCTACACTCACAGTGTGCGCTTTGGCCTCCCCATCCAGTCGCGCCAGATGCCCTGGAGATCGATAGGCGCGGTGAGCTCCTGTCCCAGCGCTGCTATTTGCGCCGTCCTGTCCAAGTTCATCGTCTCATCACCCCTTTGCACACTGCGCAGGCCAGTCGCGCGGCGCGGGCGGTCGCTATCCTCGAAATCATCGTCGTCGTCGTCCATGCGCTCTGCATAGCTGATGACGGCCGTTCCGCGCTTCGTCACGCGCGGCGCAGGGAGCGTGTTCGACGCCGGCACAATGGGTGAGATGAGCGAGTTTCCGTGGGAGCGCAGTCGCGGCGCATAGCTGGATATGAACGCCTGAGGAGGCGCCGTCCTGCCTGTACTGGTGAACATGGCTGCGATGCGCGTGATGGCCAGTTGCGAAAAGTGAGGGAGCTCAAGAGCTTGCGAGCTCGGGGACGCGTTGCAGCGTTCTGAGTCGAGAGGCGAGGCGAATGCAGAGGGCGCGAGAACCCATAAACTCGTCCACGGCACTTATTTCACCCAGGTCATCCGTCGTTCCGCCTGTGCCGTCTGAATTGCGCGTGTTGCTTCCTTCCTGGGGATTGGTGCAGGTCGGCTTGAACGTCTCGCGCACACGCTTCCTACAATGCCAAAACGCTAGGCCACGCTAGGCTAGGCTAGCTCCATCCATGTTCACGTCCACTGTCCGCATCCAGTGCTGTTCCTCGCCCATCACAAACGTATTTTGCCGACATTTCGATTTTGATACATGTCACTTGTGGATTTGGGCTCTTTATCAGTCTTATTTGCCTGGCTGATGACATTCAACAGTCAATGCAGAAAGTTACAGTGACACAAGAGCGCCAAGCACTCTTATAGTCTTCCCCAGTACATCGATCCTGCCAGTCACTCACTTCTTCATCCTTAAATTACTCTAGAAACGCTATGGTTCGATAATTAGTACAAGGATTAAACTGTCTGTCTGAGGCACACACTCCAAATCTGTATCTGTTAAACTTCAGCGGTTGGGTATAGCAGAAATATGACATTAAGTGATTGAATCACCAATGTGTGGCCCAAAGCTGGGTAAATGTACTCCTGAGAATGCCTGAGGTTTTTGAACATGTGATTTTTAACAGTATCATTATATAATTGACGATTAAAGTGTGTCTTTGGACCAAACGGCAGGTGAGTGTCTAGTATGACCTTACTTCGTTCTTTCTAACGTGCTCAAGCCAATCGATTCAGTGATTGCCATGACCTCCTATCCTTAGCAACCAAGGTTAGATACCTTAAAATCGGATGCCATCTCTATCATCATTTCACTGCATTACCATGTTCAACTTCCTCATACTTTTGTATGCTTAGTTGATTCACTGCCCCCTCATTCGTATGACTTTTCGGTTTTGATTTACTCCATCTCCACGTCACTTTATGCAGTTATTTAAACAAATTCAGAACATGTAACTAGTCTCTCACTCGAAGGTATGTCACACTCATGGTAGGGAGCCGGCTGCATCAGCTGCCTTGTTCTTGTCGTTTCAACATTATTTCATATTCTCCATGTGACCCGCCTTTGATGTAAGACTTCGGGGATTGCTATCTAGTCATTCACCTTCACCTCTTTGTTCACGCGTAGAAGTCGTGTGACGTCAGTCTGTTGTGAAGTTATTGTGAAATACCTCGACAATGCTAACGTATTTTCACCACGCACTACACAACGCCCTCGAAGCTCCCTATCTGTATAAGTCTTTCCCTCACTCTCCTTTAATCTAACAATTCCCTTCTCAAACCAAACAAATCAACCCACATTCATTCAAAGCACGACTGAGTTCATCACAAACTACTCCCAGTTTCAAATACACGTTCATTCTCAGATCCTCCGGTTTCCAACTCATCAACATTCCAATAAGCCTACGAATCGATATGTTCAATTTCAAGATCTTCTCAGCCGCCATGCTGACCATGGCCCCTTTCTCGGTCAATGCACATATGATTATGGCGAACCCCGTCCCCTTCGGCTCACCAAACAACTCGCCTCTCTCGGCCTCTGGCACTGACTTTCCCTGCAAAGTCAGCGCTGGCGGCTCATACGAAGTCAACAAGATGAACGACTGGCCTGTCGGCTCGGAGCAGGTTCTTAAATTCACTGGAACTGCCGTGCACGCTGGCGGCTCATGCCAACTCGCTGTCACTGCTGACAAGACACCTTCTCCCTCATCAAAGTGGAAGGTGATCTACAGCATTGAAGGCGGATGTCCAGCGTCGAAGACAGGTAATCTTGCTGCTGGGGATAAGCCGGCGACTTTTCCTTTCAAGGTTCCTTCTGAGCTGCCCAATGGCGAGATGGCCATGGCCTGGACGTGGTTCAATAAAATCGGCAACCGCGAGATGTACATGAATTGCGCGCCCATCACTGTCTCAGGCGGCTCATCCAACACAGTGGCCTTCAACTCCCTTCCCGATATGGCTGTTGCCAACATCCAAGGTCAGGGTACCTGTAAGACATCCGAGGGTACAGACTACATGTTCGACAACCCAGGCAAATACTCAACCACGGTCGGGGCTGGGCCCTTTGCTCCTTTGTGTGGCAAGATTCCAGCAGGTGATAATACTAGCTCAAGCTCTGGCGCTGTAACGACTTCCATTGCCAACCCTGGAATTCCTTCTCCTCCGCCTTCTGTGACGACAGCTCCGACCTCGACGCTCGATACTTTCACCACTATTACTGCGCCCCAGAGTCCCGTACAAAATATTTCTCGTCCATCCGAAGACCACGACCACACCTCCTATGCGCCTGCTTCGACAACCAAGGCTCCCTCTACCCCTAACGCTTCTCCTATCCTCAAGCCCTCAGCTACACCCGACGCTGGTACGGGTACTGGCAATACTGCCTGTTCTCCTAATGGCGCACTGATCTGCAACGGCGAGACACAGTTCGGTCTCTGTAACTGGGGTAAAGTCATCTGGCAGGAAGTAGCCGCTGGAACCAAGTGCGAGAATGGTAAAATTGCCAAGCGGGAGTATGTGAATCGTGCTCAGCGTGGTACTGTTTAAGATCTTGTCATTTGGGGTAGCTGAAGTGGAAGAAAGGTGGTGTAGTTGTGGGATGATAGGCTTGAACAGGCTTTTCTTCTTCTTGCTTCGTAATGCGTTCGTATGAACCTTGAAGGTCGAGAGTTACCAATGGTATAATGAGCGTGTAGATAATGTCTTTCATCTTTTGTCTCAAACTCTAGGTGAGACACGGCGTACGAGTTTTCTTTAACATGTCGTAGTATAGAGGACGTTGATAGGTTTCTGTCTCGTCCTGCGATTTGCTCCTGCTTCAGACATTGTTCATAGTTTATCAATGACAATAGATCCATGAAAAGTAAAAGCATGAATAGTATGACCAGCTCTTTCTAATCATTATCTTCAGTCTCATCTTTTATTTCTTAGCAACATAATGCCAAATACGACTGCCACTCCAACTGCCACCACTGTGATGGGCGAAACTTGATTTTCGGTATAACCCCTGCGATTGCGTCTCTTTGCCAATTCGGTGTACTTTCTTCTCCTCTCTGCAAATACTTCCTGCACGCTATCTGTGTTCTTTTTCTTCGACGCACTTACACCCCCTTCTGCTTCCATCTTGATTCTGGTGTTCGTGGATGGCACGTCGTTGCGATTCTTCTGATCAATCGCAGGGTTATTCTCAACAATGCCGAGATATTCCTGTACGAGTGGATCGCCGCACTCGCTGAGATCGATCCACACTCTCTCCCTTCCACCTTGGTCTAGAGGGATAGCGATGTTCAAGCCGCCGAACTCACCTTCTTTGCCTTGCTTTCGGCTGGCATTGACATCGTCCGGTATCCAGGCCTCGAGGGCTTGGGTTGGAAGACTACGGAACACGAGAGCCATCCACATTTCTATGACGTTGAGTAGTAGGTCAGGAGAGTCCATGCCGGGTAAGGTGTGATTGCCCATGTTGGGTAAGGGTAGCAGTGCGAGAGTACCGAAGGCGTTATAGATGCTTTTTTGGATGGCGTGGTAGTGGAGGCTTGGGTTGTCGCGACGGTAGCGGAAGTTGAGATGCTGAGCGAAACGTTGACGGAGAGAGGCTGCTTGGCCAATGTATGTTCGGACTCTATACAAACAATCAGATCAAAGTTGTAGTTTTGACATGGTAAAAAATTTTGTTTGTTTGGAAACAGACCCAACTAATTATGAGGAATGAATGCGGTGCACTTGTATCATTAAGCTTACCTTTTGTCAAGGCCGAGCACACCGTTCAAGTACACTCCACGACCTTCGAATCTAAGATCACCTCCAACTGCTTTCAGCCTATCGTGTCATCAGTCTCTTGCTCACAGCTTACTCACAGCTCATTCCCAAAAGCTACTCACCCATCAAGACTCCACCTTCCACCTAAGAACGTCCATACTTGTGGTCTAATACAACGAAAGCAAAAGTTGTCCAGTTCCGGGTGCCGCTCAACCCACTCTCCATACCGTGCATAATATTTCGATTCTGTCTGTTTCATTTTGTCCAAAATATGGGTCAAAATTTTCCTTGCTTCAACCTGAGCTGGCGATAGTTGGTCTGGGATGTCGTACATTTTTAGTGACGGTGATGAGGAATGCTGATGATTTTGAGAGTAGGAGGAGGGATACGAAGACCCGTGTGTAGTCGCCATGTTAGTGGAGAGATGACTGGATCGGAGTACACGATGATGCTGGCAAGGTGGACAGCAACGCACCCAGATGGGTTTAGCGCATGGCAACCTGGGGCGAAAACGAAGTGATACTGAGATGGGTGGTATGGAAGTAGGGTGTTATGTGTCTACTACCTAGCTGTGATATTTGAGGCTAGGGGTCTGTGTTGATGAATGGTGTCGCGACTAGAAGTTCGAGTGACGATACAAAGATTGGTGTTTAGAATGGATGAGGCTGATGGAGGGCCTTAGCGCCTGTCAAACGAATATGCCTAATCCGGAAGGTTTGTGAAGCGTTGAATGCGGGCGCCTTTGGTGCCCTTTCTGACAGGCACCAAACTCGATCGTGTTGGCGGCCTTGCACTACTGAACAGCCACACCTTTGTTGGTGCCGCTTGGATGGAAGTGTGGCAGCAGGCAGAAGCACGTATAGTTTAGTGGAGCAATATGTATAGGCTTGTAATCTTTAGCTTATACTTCTCTGTCTTGAAGAGGAAGAAGAAGAAGAAGAAGAAGAAGAAGAAGAAGAGAGAGAGAGAGGCCTTGTTCAAGCCGTGGAACCATAAGAAGGGCGAATCACCCAACAGCCTGGCCCTGTAAAGACAACTCACTGGTCTGTACAGAGCAACTCGGGTAGCGACCTGTCACAAGCTATTGCAAACAAACAAACAAACAGTTGATGCTTGCCGCGTTGGAAGTTGGGCGATCCGATCTAATCTTATCTCATCACCCTGGAACAGCCACGACCCCTGCAGTTGAGGCCACAGCATCACATCCAAGCCCAAGCTACAGACACCTAGCCGCGACATCTTGCTTCCTTTCCTATTCCCGCCTACCACGCTCAGACTCTGTAGTCGATTCAAAGCCATATTCCCCTGCGCGACTGCTGCACACCAAAAATGGCAAGTTCTTCCCCGCTGCGCACTGCAAACGCGCTTTCCCGAGCTTCTCCCGCTAATTACAGCAATGCAGGCAAACGTTATAGCAAATTCCGGACACGATGAGATGATTGTACGTCTGCCAATCCGTCAGAGCCTTCTGGCACATACACACACAATTTCCACCCTGCAACGCTCACGGAGAGACGCGCGCAATGGCAGCCAGCGGACACAACATCGATCTGCTTTCGATAGAAGCTAATGAGACGCAGCATGACGCCGTGCTGGACTACTATGGCCGGCGGCTAGCGACATGCTCTTCAGACAAGACAATCAAGATTTTCGAGGTCGAGGGCGAGAACCACAGGCTGGTCGAGACGCTGAAAGGGTACGTCATTCGCGACGACCGCCCTTGCAAGATGTTGACAGGTGGACAGACATGAAGGTGCCGTCTGGTGCGTTGCATGGGCACACCCCAAGTACGGCAACATTCTCGCCTCTTCTTCCTACGACGGCAAAGTTCTCATTTGGCGCGAACAGTCGGGCGCCTGGCAAAAGATCTACGACGTTGCTCTGCACACCGCATCCGTAAACCTTGTCGCCTGGGCACCCCACGAGGCGGGCTGTCTCCTTGCATGCGCCTCTTCTGACGGCAACGTCTCGGTCCTCGAATTCAAGGATAATGCTTGGACACACCAAATCTTCCAGGCTTGCGGCTCTGGCGTAAATAGTGTTTCTTGGGCTCCTGCGGTTGCTCCCGGGCAAGTCATTAGCGCAAGTGGGAACCAAGCGGGTGCTGCGAGACGATTTGTTACCGGCGGAAGCGATTGCCAGGTCAAGCTGTGGGACTTCAACCTTGAAACAGGGAGCTGGCAAAACACGCAGATCTTGCCAGGACACACAGATTGGGTGCGTGATGTTGCGTGGTCGCCCACAGTTTTGTCCAAGTCATACATTGCATCTGCGTCGCAAGACAAGACTGTGCGCATTTGGACATCTTCGGATTTGCGTACGTATCACAAGATTTGTTGTGCACAATAGGTTCTGACCAAGTACAGTTGACTGGAAGTCCACCGTTCTCAATGTCGATGCTGTCGCCTGGCGCGTAAGCTGGAGTCTAAGCGGTAATGTACTTGCAGTAAGCACTGGTGACAACAGGGTCAGCCTGTGGAAGGAGAGGTTGAGTGGTGAATGGGAGTGTGTCAAGACTATCGAGGAGTAAAGTACGTAGTCGATAGCAACTCCACGAAAATGGAGCGAGATCATCAGCATGATGACTACGGGTTAGAATTTGGCTTACGAGGCTACGGCTTTTGGCTATACAAGAAATGTCAAATAAGATGATGAGTGGCAACCAAAGCGCCATAGTTAGTGATATGATACAAAGATGACACTTGGAAACTGTAAATCAATATGATTTTACTTATCCAGTTCTTGCCGTAGCTATTCGTCGCACAAATCAACATATATTGAGATCATAAAAACCAGGGAGACTGAATAGTCTGTATGGTCATGTATTGAACCTGTACGCAGGAATCTCTACTACATTATCTCACAGGCTTCAAGAATCTTCTTTGGTAAAGCTAATCATAGCTTTACAAATCTTTGCTTGTATTTTCCACTCTCATCACCCGTCTCTGCTCAGAGAACTACATCACCACGAAGATAACATGCACGATCTCTTCTCGTCCGTACGATCTCAACCACACGCAGTGAATAAGTACGCACTAGTATTGGCACGTTTTCATTTTCTGTGAAATTGATTCAGCACTGCAGCATATTGTTTTCCAACTGTATTTTGCTTTTACACATTCCAGCTTTCTCGTCGCCCATTGTATATCTGCTCGAGCACTGAGATCGATCCGGAACAATTAGAAGCTGTCGTCTTGCTAAAGTTGTAAGGAGAATTAAATTAAATACATAATTGATCTTTTAATAAAGGGAACAAGACAGCGACGCCAGAAGTACAGTAGTCTAGTAACAAAGTTCGTGCAAATAATTACTACTTCTGCTCAAGGCACTGTTTGATGCAACTGATCAGACGCCTAATTCCATAAGCATAGAGCTATCCGTGAGACTGAAATGATGAAAGGACAATTACAAACTCTCCAGTACTTTCAGCCACGTCAAAGAAATTCAAGAAAATTTCAAATCACTCTTCCCCCGTCGTTTACGAAATACGAATAAAGCATCCTCCCAACTGCGTCACACCCGTTATCGATAGCACGTTGAACCCCTAGCCCCACTTATCCGAATTCTGCCGCCCTCCCTCACCGCTTTCAAATTATCCCCAAACCAGCCTCTGTACCCATCACCGCCCTCCTCATAACCAACACACCCTCACGCAACCACCCATTTATCTGCCGCTCTCCGCCCCCGCCCCCCAAAAATACAAAACTCTTTACTCGCAACATCTCAACGCGCAAACCCCTTCTCTAAAAGGAAAATGTCCTCCCAATACCAACCCCCCGCCACCACCGCGCAAGACGACGCCGCCGCCGCAGCAGCAGCAACCGCCCGCACAGTCCTCTACAAGTGCGGCGACTGCGACAACGACGTCCCGCTCAAGCGCGGCGAGCCCATCCGCTGCAGGAACTGCGGACATCGCGTGTTGTACAAGCAGAGGACGAACCGGTGAGTTTTTTTTTTTTTTTGGAAAGCTAGAGTAGGGATTTTTTAGGATTCTGGAATTTCGGGAAGGGGGGCTGTTGGATGGGAGGAGAAGAGAGGAGTGGAAGAGAGAGAAAAATAAAGACAGAGAGAGGAAGAGAGAGGAAGAGAAGAAGGGCTTATTCATGGGTTACAGAGCAAGAAGCTAACGTGTGTATAGCATGGTGCAGTTTGAGGCGCGATGAGGGAGTGGTTGATTGATCGATCGATTGGGACGCTCAGAGTATTACAAGATGGCGCGAGGTGCGCAGACAGGAGCCACGAGGAGGAGATGTACATGTACAACCGACCAAATGTGGAGGGGAGAAAGTACTAGACGCACAAGTTGAGCTGTTTGCTGCTTTTGAAGCATGGAGTTATTGGGTCGACATGGGGAATCTCCCAGCTTTGCCTGAGAGAAGTGTACAACACACAAGTCTAATTGTTTATAAAGACAAGCATAGGTAGCGAATTGGAAAAGAGAAAACGACTTGAGCCGCAGAACTATTCAGTATCACGGCCACATTCATAGAGACCGATACCATGCGCAAGATGCTGGCTTGATTCTACCCTTGAAAGTCTTCTCAATACCCCATCTCTACCATATGTCCAGGTTGATCGTTTCGCAAACCTCCAACCTCCTGGAAGTACATACATCCAGCATATCCACTCCTAACACAATAAAGATAGGCAACGCTGCACTTGAAACTACTACAAAGATGCACACACAACATTAACCGTCCATAATACTCCGACTATGAAAATGGCAGCAGTACATGGAGGAAATACGAATGTAGCAGCATGTAGGAAGCGAAGAAAAACGATACCAAATCCGACGCCCGTGCGATGCTCATGTCTGATATGGGATGTCGTCCTACAGTTAGAGTTCCTCCCCGCAAGACCATCATAGCTCATGCAATCATCATCCGAACTAGCGTTGCATCCAGGCAATTCGCAGACCTCCTAAGATCCCCTAAAGGCATCGAAACGCTTGTACGTGTACCCAATAAATGGCAAGCTTGTTGCATACTCGTCGTCGCCCGACTGTGCAGCCTGTGCCCTGTACGCGGCGCTCGTGTCGTTCTGGTCAATCTCATCAATGGGGAAGTATTGCGTGTCGACATTGGACTGCAGTTTGGGCTCGAACGGCGCACGGATGCGGCGGAGACCATCCCAGGAGACACCGCGGAAGAAGGGGTGCTGCCGGATTTCGCTTGCGCCGCCAATGCGACCAATACGATGCTCGGCATCACAGATTAGGCTAGAAAGATTTCCGTTAGCCTTGAAGTTTGTGAAAGAACAACGCAAGGAATACTCACCGCCTGACAAAATCCTCAGCCTCCGCACCAAGCTGTTGGTCTGGTGGAAAATGCAAGTTGCGCGGCCAGTCAACAATTTTGCGGTATGTGTCGTGTGGCTCCTCTGCGCAAAACGGCGGCCAGCCGATAAGGCATTCAAACATGATAGTCCCAACAGACCACCAATCGCAGCCGAAATCGTACCCTTGACCACTGAAAATCTCCGGCGCAATGTAGTCTGGAGTACCCACTGTGGAGTAAGCGAGTTGACGACGTGACTTCCTCCATGTGTTGATTTGAGTACGGTTGCTGACGGTCAACTGAATTTGGTCCAAGTTCATCGAGTTTCGGTTGTCCCGAGCGGACTTGTGCGCGCCGCCAGCAAGCAGCTTTTTGTAGTAGCCTGCGTCGTGTTCCTTGTGGAAGCCTGTTGACAGACCGAAATCAGTCAACTTGATGTGGCCTCCACGGTCTAGCAGGATGTTGTCAGGCTTGATGTCACTTTGTGTTGTTAGCAAATATGATGTAATCGTATAGAGCATGTGAGTCTTACCGATGTATGAACCCTAGCTTGTGAACAGCTTCTATGGCCAGCACGATTTCTGCCATGTAGAAGCGGGTAATGTCCTCGGTGAAGATTTCGTATTTGATGAGCATAGTCATCAAATCACCTCCAGGCAAGAACTCCATAAGCATGTATAGGAAGGTGTTATCCTGGAATGTAGTGTGGAGCTTTACAACCCACGGGCTGTCAGATTCGGCAAGAACGTCACGTTCTGATCGGACGTGAGCAAGCTGGTCTTTTTTGAACTGCTTGCTGTTAGCCTGGTGCTTTTTTGCCAGATACAGCAAGTCTTAAGATCCTACCATTTCTTGTTTGACAAGCGACTTCAGCGCATATATCTTGCCGTCGTTCCTCCGCTGGACAAGCTTGACTTCTCCAAAAGCACCCTTGCCGATGATCTTCAGTGTTGAAAAGTTCTCGGGCTTCTCCTTTGTTCGCAGGAAACGCAAATACTCAATCTCGGCGCGGCGCATGTTCTGCTCCTTTTGGGCTTTGCGGTTGTCGGAGATTGAGGGCTCCTTCATAATGGACTCCAGCTCCAGAGCTCTGTTTGTACGTTAGCATTATTTGGTGGGACATGTGCAGTGCTGTAATCACCTTTGGTTTCGGTCGCGTGCCCGCTGGACGCTGTCTTTGAAGAAGGTGTTGATCAGACTCTTGGACATGGTCGCCTGCTTTGCAATATTCTCAGAGTACTTCTCTGGGTTCTTTGGCGCAGGCTCCTCGTCTGTGAGCGAGGGCCCCCGGGGTGCAGAGCTGCCTCCATAGCTTCCGTAGCCATAACCACCCCTGTTATCAGCCGTACGGGGGCGTTGCTGGCCCGGTGAGGCCTGACGACCATATGGGCTTCCAGAGCGGCCACTGCCTCCCAGGTGCTGATGGGAGAGCTGCTGTGCAAGGCCATTAGCATCGTAGCGAGCCTGGCCAGGGGCCTGAAGGTTCCCCTGCTGTCCCTGGTACTGGGCCTGCTGGTAGGGGTTCGCAAAGTAGCCTCCGCTGTAGCCATTGCCGTGCTGTTGCTGCTGCTGCTGCTGTTGTTGTTGCTGTTGTGCGCCCCAGACCTCCTGCTGGCCAGCCTGGTTTGGGTACACAGGCTGTGGGAACGTCGAGGGGGTGGTGGGGAACGCTCGACCATCATTCTGAAACTGGTTGTTGCGGTCACCGCCTCCCAGGCCAAAGTTGAGGTTCAGCCGGTTCGACTGCTGTTGGTTGTTCATTGTGGGCGGTGGATGAGGGACAAGGGTCCGCAGATGGCCTCGTGGGTAAACTGGGCGTCGAAACGGGTGCCGGGTGCGTGGTGCGCGAGAGAGACGTGTGCAATGTTTTTGGAGGGGGTGCTGCTGGGGAGCTGCTGCCCAAGGCGACGGTGGCGAATAAGGGGACAGGGGAATAATACCGCGCTCTCCCAGACAGCGCAAGAAGTGAAGGGCTCTGCAGGCAGGCTCTGAGCGGACAGCTGGCGGGCGAGGGAGAGAGGACTGGGGAGTGTCGCAGACGCTCAGGTCAGGGATGGAGCGGGACTAGAGCCGGCGAGTGGGTGTGTCCAGCTAGCGCGGAACATTGCCCATGCAGGCGCGGGGGCCATGGCAGGAAGGACCAGACGACATTGAGCGCACGGGTGGACGACAGACATTGGCACGGCGACGCATCCACGGCCGGTCAACCATCGGTACATTGTCGCGATACACGTTGGACTCCACACATTCACCGCCTTTCTTGCCACCAGCCTGCCCCTCACTGCGCCCAGCAGAGTCGCCCGCTTCCCCGGGGATCCAACGTTTCTGCCAATCTCCACAGTAGATAGATGGGTGCGGCGAAGACGACATCGGATCTCGCCGTTCGACTTTGACGTAGCCTGGCCAGAGCCATTGCGAGCTTGCTGCAGGCACTCTTGCCATTGTTCTGTTTGCACAAAGACTCCCAGACTCGTCCACGACTTCTCCGTGCTGCTCTAGACTTTGCTTTCCTGCCTTCACGTGCTGCTCAACCAGCTAGGCTGATACAGAAGCGGCACCAAAGCTGCAGCCACACGAGAAACCAATGTGGCCAAGTAGAACAAAGACTCAAACAAGCATACTAAAAATATATTCCGTTGAGCCGCCAAACAGGCAAGGCAATACACGATCAAGTACTCCAAATAGAGTAGAAAGGACAGCAGCTCACCGATCATTGGTACAGAAAAAGCAGAAACAAGAGCACATCAGTTGATTTTGACTCGTATTTGACCGTAGTCTATTACACCATTACATATAATACATAAACAATACATCCATGCTAGCGACAGTACAAGCCTTCCAGTACAAGCTCAAAGCCCACATTAACAAGCGGGCTGCCGCCAAACAAGGAAAACTATGTGGCTTCGTAATCAGCCAGAGGGTATAGAACGATGACCGCAAAGCTGCCAGCCACGACAAATAGTAGATATCCCCCAAGATGCTGCGAAGTTGTAAAGGTAAAGCATAGAATGCATATAGTCGTTACGCCAGAAACGCGATATTCAAAAAAAAAGGAGCGCCGAAGATTGTAACATGGAATCTCCAGAGCGAACGCAGTCGCAGCTAGCAGACTGTAAGGGAAAATTATAACATGATGTCGTATCCAGCGAGAATCGTCAAATGCAATAGAATTATTTGGCAGAAGCCATCAAGACCTTGACCTTCTCGCGCTCAGAAAGTATCTCAGCTTGCAGTTTCCTTGTTGAGCGCAAAGCTTCATCTCTGTGTTGGTGTTAGCAGTATTTCTATGGAGTGTTTTAGTGGAACTAACCTCTCGAACTGCAGCTCGGCGACTTCGATCTGGGCAAAGTTCATGCGTCCGACAACTTCTTCCATCTCGCGGTCAGCATCCCTCAGGGCCTTCTCCAACTCTTCCACGCGCGTCTGAAGAAGCTCCGTCTTGGTAGCTTCAGCTATGGTCATGGCGGGTCCACTGCTCGTCATGTCAAGACGAGGGGATCGTTGAGCAAACATGGGCGACAAAGGCGTCTTGGGAGAGAAAACCGAAGGGCTGAGCAACCCAGACCTCATACGGCGGAGGTGGTCGCTGTGGCTCTCTTTCAGCGTCTGCACTTCCTCTTCGTGCTGAGCAATGGATTCCTCGGACGACTGTTGAGCAAGCATAACCTTGTCTTCTGCTGTCTTTAGACGTCGTTCCAGTTCAATGATCTGCTCCGTTGACTTTTGTTGCTCTTTCTCACCACGGGTGATGGCTTCGGTGAGACGGTTGCGCAGCGAACTATTGGCCTGAAGCTGTTGCTGAATCCTGTTGGAGAGCTCGTCCATGCGCGTAGCGGCGGTAAATAGGTCACTGCTGAGTTTTTGCTCCTTACCCAGATGCTCTATCTCGGACTTTTGCAGCTCCCGAGCTTGTTGGCGATATTGCTCAGCCTCTTCATGAGCTAGGTCGCGCTCAGCCTCAGCATCAGAGATGCTTTGCTTCAAAAGATCCAGCGTTCTTTGCGCCTCAACTCCAGCTGCACCAAGTGAATCACCGTCACTTGACTCTAGCTGCTGAATACTGGCAATCGAAAGCGCGTGGGTTGTTCGGAGTTCGTTGTAGGCTTTGTCTAGGGAGATTGGCTCATTCTCAAGGCGAATTTCTGGGATGGCGATTTCGTGCTCGTGAAGGAGATCCCGTAGTGAACTTGTCTCCTGCTGTGCGCGATCCAAGTCCATTCGCAGGCCGCCTAGGCCTTTCTCGCACTGATACTTTTGTTCCAGCGCTTCATCAGCGCGGCGTCGAAGTGAATCGACTTCCTGCCTTAGGTCGGCTACCTCTTTGTGGAATGCCGTTCTCCGGGGAGTGACGTTGAGTGCCGAGTCTCTCTCTGCCTCTAATTCCCTGATGCGCCTTTCAAACTCCTTTTGTTGCATCTCCTGTCTTTGCAATAGATGCTTTAGAGCTTTGTGAAGTGCATCACGTTGTTCCTCCAGCTCTTTGACAGGATTGCCGACTGCGGGGACCTGCTCTCTCGGAGACGCTTCGCCTGACCTGTCCTTGACAGAATTTGACCGCGACATGGAGAATCTGTTTGACTTGAATGCACCAGAACTCCGAGCCAAAGAATTGGAACGCGATAGCCCAACGCGTAGATTTGATGCTGGGGTGTCGATTGCTTCCTCGGCAATGGATTGGAATTGTACATTTTGCTGTGATGCTTCGAGCTGCAACTTGCGTGCATTGGCCAGGGCCTGGTTCTCAGTTCTCAGTTGTTGTATCTCTTGTTGCATGCGCGTTGTCTCGTACACTAGTCTCTCTGTATCGGCTGCCTCGACTTCCAAGACTTCGAGTCGCGCTCGGAGTTGAGGTACGACTTCGTCTCGCAAATTATCTGCTTCATTGCGGTGCTTCTCAAGTTCATCGCGGAGTGCTGTCAACAGGTCTTCAAAGTTCTCTTTCACCTGCCTTTCCTCGGCCAAACGTCTCTTAGCATCCTCGAGTGAGATTGAGAGCTCTTTGAGCCTCGGGCTCTCTGCAACTGAGCCTGCCCTAGACTTGTCGCCAACCTGATCTTCTAGATGCTGAACCTGCTCTTCAAGATCCCTACGGCGTCGGAGTTCTTCTTGCAGACGCTCAGCCATACGCACTTTTAACGACGCACGCTCTTGCTCTGCCTTTCTTCGTAGTGTTTCAACCTCCTCCAGCTTGGCTTTAGGGTCGCTGATGGGAAATCGGATTGAACTTGTTCCAGAGTCTGAGTAGTAGTCGCTTGTTCTTCGATTGTCAGGCGACATGGCGGTGGAGCTTTCCGCCTTCCAGCGTTCGACCTCATCCTCCAGGTCCATCTCTCGCTGGATTGAGGAAGCAAGCTCCGAGCTTACTTCGCGCAGCTCGCGCTCAAGCTCCTCTACGTGAGCATTCATCTGGGGCGACGACGACAAAAGTGGTGTTCCTGGAACGTTGAAGTAGGATTGTGCAGCTGGAATATCGAGACCGTCTGGCTTGGTCTTAATGGACATGGGGTAACGTGGAGAGTTTCCAGGAGACAAGGACCTCTCTGAGAATGCGGTTGCTGGTGAATCAGTACCGGGTTGGTTTTTGGACGAGTTCCAGCCAAAGAAGGAGGTGAAGCCTCCACCTGGCGATTTAGGCTTGGACGCTTGTTCCCGTGCTAGTTCGTCTTCCAGCTTGTAGGCTTCCTCGTCAATGATGACTTCGGTGACACCGTCCAATCTGAGTCTGAGGTCTGGTTGTCGTGGGTCGGAGGTGTACACAGGCATATTGGGCATAGTAGGGGAGCGAGTGTGTAGTCCCCTGCTTCCAAATGCTCTCAGTTCCTCTGTTCTGCTTACTCGTCGAGGATGAAAGCTGCTGGCTGATCTGTCATGCCGCGGCGCGACAGGGACGGTGGCAGTGGAGCGAGAGCTTGTACGTGGTGCAAATGGGCTTCTGGGGAGAGTGGCTTTTAGGGGCGTCTTGCCATGCGGTTGGCTGCAACGGACGTTAGCACGAGGGAAGGAGCGCTGGGGTCGAGGGTGCTTACTCGTCGAGATTCCGGGGCAAGAAATCGCTCTCGCTCAGGGGTGGCGACAAGACAGCGGCAGGACGTGACTGGTTGGGGAACGAACGACTGTCTCTGTCTTTGTCTGTGTCTTTGTCTGCGTCTTTGTCTCTGGCTTCGCCCTGGACACCCGCACTGGGGCTAGTGCTGGACTGCGATACGGAGAAGCGGTGGGCGGGCGAGTTTGCTGGGAGTGGCTTTCGTCGAACCGGCGACGGGGACTGGACAGCAACGGGCACAGGCTGGGCAGATGTCTGCGACCGAAAGGCAGCAAAGGACTGGATGGCTATGGAGGCGAGCGTGAAGGGTTTTGGGCGAGGCGGCGAGGCTTCAGCGGGAGTCGGGCCCTCTATGGGGCCTTTGAATTTGTGCATGTCGTCGTATTATCCCCCCACGAGAAGCATGGCTCTGCACAAAGTGGCCGGAACAGTGGAGGGAGGTGAGGCGCGACTCGCCAATGCAGACGGCGGGTGCTTGCAATAGGGGACGTATCTGCCGGACTGGGCGCATGTGCCACCGACGCCGCACTGCGAGGCCGCTGGGCACATCGCAGCACGCGAATTGGCTGCCGTCGACGCGCCCGCTCGCCCACTTGGCCGAGACGGGCAGTTCGCGCTGGGCTGGCGAGTGGAGCGTGCCGCGCGCCAGGGGGGCAACATCGCTTCTGCAGGAACCCTCGCTGCCAGGCGGCGAATCAGCACGTTGAGCGACTCGACGTGTGGTCGCGGGCGCGAGGGCAGCACACCAGAGGCCTTGCTGGGGATTGCCAATCTCTGGCACAGTCGGTGAAACAGTCGACGTTGGGCGTGACGGTGTTCGCTGCCTCAGGCCCCACACACTCGTCCCCACGCCATCCACAGCCCACGCATGCCCTCAACTCGCTGGCCGTACACGACGGCGTGCACAACTTGGCCAACCCTCGCGGTTTCTGCAGCACCAAGCAGCTCCGACGCCAGCAGCGGGTGGCTTGCCGTCGTCTGCTTTGGACGCTTGGCCCCCCGCGCTATCATAATTCGCAATCTGGCTGCCCGTCGACGTTGGACTCGACGAGGCCATGGCGTCTCGCGCAAGGACCTGGATCCTGGGGGGGATGGGCTGCCCCTGACCATAATGCACGGAAAGAGCAGCCTGTGGACAGTTCGCCAGCGGACCGTCTATTTGCGAACGAGCCTGGGCCCAGTTGCACAAAAGCTAGCCAGCCATTCGGTGATAAGGCTCTTTGCAGCGCTCACTGACATCTGGCAATCCGCTGTCGACTGACTCGCGCCCGCGGTGGGGAACAACATGCAACCGACCTCGACGTGAACAACCAACAACCAACAACAACACGACCGCATTAATCATTCGTCTCGCCCTACGAGTCGCTAACAGTCCGCAAGCCTCCACAGCCACAGCCACAGCACACCATGGCATTCCAATCGCCTCGCCACTCGCAAAACTTCTATCAGTATGATGCGTCTACCCCACCCCCACCCCCGCCCAAGACCGCGACGCCATCTACAGGCCCTCCACTGCCTCCACCTCCACCGGGTCAGTCGCAATCATACAACAATCCCCAAGCGTCTTTCCAAAACCCACCTCAAGCAGATCCTGGCCAGCCTACCGTTCATCCACCGAACGATGGTTGGCTGCCTGACATGTTGCGGGATCGGCCGTATGTCACTCCCGGTGCATGTGAAGCTCGGTGCTGAAACACGTACAGGACAAAAGATCTGCACCACATCCTGCAAAACCCAGACCTTCAGCATGCAATTACTCATAGTCCTGAGACAGCACACCCTTCGCTGCCAGCATCAACTGCGCCTTTGCAGGCTCTTCTTGCGCAAAATGTAGCGCTAGCAGAGTCACTGAAACAAATTGAGGCACATGTCCAGCATCAACGTGATAGTACACAGTCTCGTCTGCTTTCTATGCGCGCCTTGGAGCGCCAGTGGAAAGCAAAACAAACCGAACAGGACGAGGCTTTGCGCGAATTTAGCCCCCCAGCCCTGTACCAGCGCTTGAGTGCTGCAGTCGGCGAGCAAGAAGCCCTGTGCCGGGGACTCGAGGAGAGTTTTCTCGAAGGTCAGGGTGATGGGGGGGATGATGTTGTTGCTAACGAGCGAGAAGTGTCCGAGTTTGTGAGACGGCTGAGAGAAGGCCGGAAAACTCTCTATCTCCGGGCGGAGCGCAAAGAGCGGTGGGATGAAGGTAGAGTCGGTGGATGGCGATGAACTTGGCATGTCGATCGATATTTCTTCTTCTTTTTCTTCAGTTTGCAACCCAAACTGCAGATGTTACGTGATATGCGGTATCCTTGCACAATTTCGCCAGATCGACAACTGTAAACGCCAGCCAACAGCCTATGAGACTACGGACTTCTCTCACCCATGATACTACGAGATCGTCCAATGGCCGGGCTGTGTTTACTAGACTTGTCGTCCGCAGCTTACCAGGCACGTGCATGCATATATCCTGCAATCGAGTCATACTGGAACAGTCACTGCAGATCGAGCACTTCGGCTGCTCGTATATAAGCGCCGATTCTATTCAATACTATAAATATGTGTGAGGGCGGCAAAGAATGCCGCGAGCTCTCATGCAAACGACGCACGTTGCACGTTGCATTGGTGCCATCTTCGTTCCTTTGTTTGTCTCATGTATATATTGATGGAACCGATATACGATGCGGCTCGGCTCTGGCATTCAATGTCCCCGCAAATAAAGATCTGCAGCAAAACGAAAACCGTTCAATACAAGCGCGTATACTACAATCGATACTTCCCATGGTAATAGATCTACGATTATCATTATTCATCTTGGGTATTCTCAATTCGATCCTAGACTTTGCTTTACGTGTGTTCGTACCCGCGTGATACTACGCTTGCCAGTGAGTATGATGAGCACAAATAAGCAATAGTATTGACCTAATGGTATTACCTAAACACTTATTTGTGCGTGTGCATGACTTCCTCTAATGACATGCTCAGCAGCGTCTCCGTTGACCAGTAAAACAACTAACAAGTGACAAATTATAGTCGTGATGAGAACGCTGTCCTACTGCGCGAAATAAAGCTGATTGCTTCTTCAACTTATTAAACATGATGTTAGTCTCTTCACTTTTGAAAAAAGCCATGTTCACTTAAAGTGTGACTTGTAAGAAGAATTCAATGATGACTAACATACGTGTGTGCGTGTGTACATGTAAATTCCAGAACTAACATGCTGGAGTGTCGCCGTAATAAATAAAAATCAGGGCGTGACGAGCAGGAGTAGGGCATTTTTCTAAATACGTACATCGACATCACATTCCTGTTGTTCTTCGTAAACACGGGTTTCCCATCAACTCCCATTTGTCTACGGACGGAACATGAAGCTGAAGTATGTGTGACCTTGTAATCACTATAGTTGAAGTTGACTCAATATTAGTACGTGTTTTTTCGCTGTTAGTAATCATTGTTATTTTTTCACACTTCCATGGAGAAATCATGGACTAATAGTTGGTGCTGAGGCTTTCACTGGGTCACTCAGCGAAGAGATACCAAGCATTTGTGTCAACATGTTCATTTTTTTAAAAAGAATCACAGGCAATGTTTCTGCTCCCAATATCGGATTGGGGATATAGGTATCTTTTATTTCGTTCGTGTACATGATAGGAATGTCATTTTCTCCAAAATTGTGCAAGTGAAAAAAAAACCCTCTTTCCTTGCTTCGCTTCTTTCACTCGGACTGATCGAGCCCATATGACGATGATGCAGAAATGGGCGTTGGGGATTTATGATTCGATTCTGTGAGTCAGTTGTATGTTGTGGTGTCCCAAACTTTCCAAGGCTCGTCCAATACCACGGCTTCATGAATGGCTAGACACTAGAAGCTCTTGCAGAGTTTTATGCTGGGAAGGAACTTTTGTGACGCATCGATCCAAGGTGGGAGCCACTAGTTAGATAGTCCCTTCTAGAATTTGGATATCTACCGTGTCCCATGGGAGACTGGACTTTGCTGAACCAACCGGCTCGAGATGCTTTCACTTGTAGTTCCCCCGAGTGTGGTCATGAGGTAATATTTTCCATACTTAGTTGTGTGCTACAAAAAACTCGACTCATATAACCTCATACAATCTCCAGTTCTCCGATTAAATTTTCCACTCACCTTCGTCTGTTTGTAAAAAAAACACTGCATTATCTCCGCCTGCTCGCACAATATATTTTCACTCCGTACTGCTCGTCACTGCCAGTCATCGACTACGAAAAACATGTCTCACCCACGAGAACCATCAGATGAGAGTGCCACATCTCACGATACGACACTATCCTTTGATGCGCGTGTCGCTCGTACAGCAGAAGAACTACTATCAGAACATGTTGCTGGACTTAACCTGATTGACCACGATGACACCGACAATGATGGGCCTGAGAACTCCACACCTAGCGAGAATGAGATCAGTGTCAAAATTGATGATGACGCTTCCTGCGATGATGTGGATACCATTCAAGTTTTACGTCGCGCACTCAGCGTGCACAGTGTAGTGTCAGCTTCATCAAATTTTGCCGAGAGAATGGAAAAGGCAAGACTCATCGAGGATGTGCCCCTCATAGTCATCGGAAGAGGAAGTTGTGGTACTGTTTTTGAGGTCCCTGGAACATCGCTTGCCATCAAGAAGGGAGTTGATCAAGACGCTCTTTGGACGGATGCCAACCTAACGAATATGGCTAGCAGAGCTGTGATGGAGACCAAGGCACTCCTTGAGTACCTTTTCCCAAATGCTTCTATTCCGCGTGTCCCCCAGGTTTGTGGATGGTTGAGTGAAGTTGAGTTGGGTAAGTGGTGGGAGAAGAATCAGAGTCGCTTCCCCAACGAAGACCGAAAGATAGGATATCTAATTCAGATACAACGCATCCTGCCTCTACCTAAAGTCTCTAGAACAGCCCTCATTCGAATATACTTCGCGCCTGAAGATCGGAATACAGCATTAGCCGATCCAGAGAATAAGGCTTGTTTGGTTCGCCCATACCTGGGCAAGAGGCGTGGTGACTACGAGTTCGACAACCCACCCACCACGCTGCAGAATTTCCCGCTATATCTTGATCAGCTGGAAGACATCGGTTTGGACATGCATCAGTTCTCTAAAGAAATGGGGATAGGACTGGCGGTGATACATTGGCGAGCTGGGTTGGATGGCATGGACATGGAATTTGTGATTGGCAGTGCGACGCTCAACGCAGAGACTCCTACTATTATTGAGGGTTTCAAGACTGTAAAGGCTTTCAGTATTCCGCCTGGCGACTTCAAACGCCGAAAGACCCATCTCTACATGTTGGATTTCGATAAGGCGGAGCAGCTCACTTTCACCGACTGGAAG
Organism: Mycocentrospora acerina; assembly: GCA_022701365.1. Lineage (NCBI taxonomy): Eukaryota > Fungi > Ascomycota > Dothideomycetes > Pleosporales > Mycocentrospora > Mycocentrospora acerina. The sequence goes on along the minus strand of JAKUHH010000030.1, from coordinate 572,972 downwards.
ATGTGCCGTCTACGAATGGTCACCGCAGTCACAGCGAACGACCCGTACTTTCCGAACCCGGCTTCAAGTGGAAACACTGAGGATTCAGTATGGTCTGTCTTTGAAAATTCATATCTAAAAACAGCCGGCGCACTTCTGAAGTTGCATCTGACCTTGTCAAAGAAGGGGAAAAATTTTCCCGCGTCATTCATCAAGGAATGGAAGAAGAGGGCACATGAGATAGAGAAGACCAATGACGGGTCATTCATTGTGTTTGAATAGGTGAGAGCAGGATCCGCATGGTCTTGACACGTACAAAGGTGTAGGGTAGAGACATGTAGCGACATTGTAGTGAAAGTATTTTAGGATCGGGATTTCGGCACAACGTCACTGAGGAAGACGTAGTAAGTTTGTGCTAGCTCATGATAGCGATAAACAGAATTGATCAACTATTTCAATTGTGTTTTTTTTGGTCTTGTCTATGCAATGGGTATCAATCAGAATCCATTTAACCAACCCAATTGTTGAGTAAAGTCAACAACACTAGCCCAACCTCATTTTTCCGGATACATGGTTGAAATGTAGTCTTATTATATGATTCTTTCGTCTACCACATCCTATGTATGAGAGATGATAGTGTTTGGAGGGACGTCTAAAGGAAAGAATTCGCAAATCATTTAATCACCGGTATTGATGAAACGCAAAATCCTCAGAAGAGGAGGCCAGTGAAGCCTAGCCAGTAGAACGAGACTGACAAAGCAGAGTACAAGTTCAATTTTTTTTTGCATGACAAGGCTGATGCCTATTGCAGCGTCTAGACAGACTAATCTACATAGAATCAAGGCTGGAACAAGCTGATATATCGTTGCGAGGCAGCATTGCTATGGGCAAGAAGTTAAACATGCTACGATAAAGTCAACAGCTAATAAATCCAGCAGGGAGCGTCCACTCATAAACGATCAGCCAAGGCGGGAGGCGCGGAACAGCGTCTGCGTCCCCCTCCATGCAGCTCTTGACTCGTTTCAGGTCTGATGATGCTACTCTGTCGAATCAGACTCCATCGTGAAATGTATTGTCCAAGGGCTTCATAGGGCCGGATACGTGTTTTGAGATTTTTAAAAGGCAAGCTGTGAATCTGTTACACGGCTTCTCGTAGAAGGAATCCAAGATGATGCGACGCTTCCAAACATGAAGCAGCGCTGTCAGGGTAAATCTTTTTCTTGGGTATGCTGTGTACGTATCACCGTTTTGTGGAAAAAAAGGCTGTGGGCTTGATCATAGAACGGAGTGCTGCAAAGGAGAAGAGATTGAAGTAACACTGAAGTTCTTAGATATTGATGCATTGAGGAACTGGAACTCTTGAATGCATATGTTGTACATGACTGAGATTCAAGAGCACGGGCCCATGGATGGTGTGCTCGGTTGGCGCCTGAAACGTTCGAGAAGTCTTCTTTGCCATTGCTGGGGACATCCTTGATATCGTGTTTGTTGGCGAGGTGAGGCGAGACGAAACGACAAGGTTGTCTAAACGAGATCATGCACAGTCTTATCCTATCACTCGTGTTTGTACTACCATAACTATTCAGCTGCAAAGCAACGCGAAGAAATTAAACCAGGGAGTTTGTGTCACAGAACTTGATTGACTTACATCTTTGGCTTGTTATCCCTGGTACCCTACGTTTCTTTGCTGAGATCACGGGAATGGAACGTAGCCCTTTCATGTGAGTGATCCACTACGCAAAACATGTTGCACTCAAGTTGTGTCAAACCGCGACTTGAGTGTTATCGCGCGCAGGCAGCGCTTGGTTATACAGTCAATACTGAGGCTCAATCCAATTCCAGCGAATGCCTGCTCTTTGTTTGGTGATTCCAATACCATCTTAGAGATGGATTGTATTTGAGATCGCTCCGCATACCCACGGGTGATTGGTGTTGGAGGTATCGTTGCACAAGCGGGGCTATGCCTCGTGAAGGAAATCCGGCCCGGGAAACGCTGATGTGAGACGTCACCTCAATCACTGAACAGGAATATAAAAATCGTGATGGCGTACCGTTGGCACATGTAGAGAGCACCATTTAGTTGATGCAGACCAGGATCGACACTATGCAAGCGAGGCGAGGAGATAGACGACTAGGCGAGTAGGTAGAAGAGCAGGGTTCGCGAAGCATTAGGAGAGAAAACGGAAGGTCCAGCTCCGGCTGTCCGGGCTCCAAATGCTGCAGCAATCAGCCTCAACTCAACGTGGTAGCCCAGAGCGGAAAGGAGCTGGACAACGCAAACAGCTCTGTGTAAGCTTAGTAGAAGGTGTCAAGAGCCGAAGCGCCTGGTTGCATACATCGTACAGCATCTAGATGGTCCCAATGACACGAGACCCGCAATGCCAGCACGAGTGACGAGAGGAGCAAAAGGCAGTCTCATGCATAACAGCTTAACTCCCTTTACGGATAGAGCCTCTGCCCGACGCCCAGTCCCAATGAAACGAGAGGCGGAGTGGAGAGGGGCGTGGAATGCTGCTTGCTGATTGAAGGAATTCGAGCTGCTGGGAGGGTGGGCGCATGTGGGCAGCCCAGCCACGTGACGTTGATTCAGGCGCTAAGACCGCCATCTTCAGCATGCTATTTTCCTCGCGACCAGGCATGCAGCGTCTGCTCATTATTGACTCTCATCGACCCTCGTCGCCACCGCCGGCGCTGCATCGTTCGCTTCCACGCCCAGCGCTGTAACCGAGAATCTGCAGAACAGCCGCAGCCTGTAAGAAGCGTGGCAGCGGGAGCAAGGACGCAAGCGAGGCGACTAGCAATCTGTAAGTGCATTCCTATTGCATTTCATTTCATTCTTACACGAACGAGCGCGTTGTATCGCAGCGCACTGCCGCGTCTGTTGCCTGCCCAAGGTGGCCAGGTGGTCATCAGAGGCTGCACTGTGCATTGTGCATTGTGTCGTATGCCGCGTTCCATGGTCCCAGCATGCGCGCAAGGATGGCGCACTCTCGACGTCTTGTCCGTCATCTCGTCTTGATCGTGCATCGCCCGCAGCCGCTCTGGCGCTCGTCGCATTCGCTCAGCGCATCTCGTGACTCGTCGACCTGTGTGTCAATAGCTAATTTGGCCAGTCTTTTCATCCCACGCAGCAGTGCAAGACTGCACACGCAGCTTGCAGACGGGCGGCCGAGGCAACCCCTGGTGCTGCTAGCCTCCCAATCCGGCTGGCTTCGCGCCTCGCCAACATATCCCAGTGCCTAGCCGTCCCTCGTCCCTCTGCTGGCGCCGAACCTTCAAGCTTTCTAGCGAGCTGCGGCTGCGTGCCCCCAAAAGTCGACTGCCAACCTGCGTCGCGCCAGGACTGCCGCCTCGATTGCTGGCCCATGTCACACGAATTCCCCTCCCAGTTGAACGCTGCGCCCTACTCACCCGCTCCTTCGCACTTTTCGCAGTCCAACATGGCCGACCCCAACGTCCAGCAGCGCCAGCAGGCCGTCGCCTATCCGTCGCCGCACTCGTATCCGTCGCCCTCGATGCAGCCGACCTACACGTACCCCCCACCCCAGGGTCAGGGTCAGCAGGGCAGCGAGCCTTACCGCGAATCGCCGCAGAACGCCAACATGTCGCTGCCGTCCCTCAACCTGCCTCCCATCCGCCTGCAGGACGGTCAGCAACCCCCGCCGCAGCACCAGCCCATGAACTCGTCGCTCCCGCCGCCGCAGCACGGCATGCCGCAATACTATGGCCATCCAGGCGCCCCACCACCCGGCCAGCAGATGAATATGGGCAACATGGGCGCCGCGCAGTACGCTGCGATGCGATACCAGCTGCCGCCACAGCCGGGAGACCAACGGGTACTATCGGGTGGACGTCATAAGAAAGAGATCAAGCGGCGCACAAAGACGGGGTGCTTGACTTGTCGCAAACGACGCATAAAGGTGAGTGCGCACTCGAATGGCTTGCGGTTGGCAGACGCGTCGTGATGTCGCGAGGCGCGAGGCGAGGCGAGAGCGTTCGCTTCGTTCGCTTCGTCGCGACAGCCGTTGTCGCTTCTAACCGAGCCTCCAAGCGAGCCAAACTATCCACTCCCTTAATGCGACCTCACATTGCTGCCTTGCACATGCGCTAACCTTTCTCCTTCCACAGTGTGACGAAGCACATCCCATGTGCAGGAACTGCCAAAAGAGCAAACGCGAGTGTCTTGGCTACGACCCCATCTTCAAGCAGCAGCCTAGTCCGGCGCAAATACAGCCGGCCCCCAACTCGACGTCGGCACCTCACCCAGCAGCCTCAGCACCTGCGCCCGCCCCACCTGTTCCCTCCGCTTACAATCAGAGCCCTGTACCCCAAGGGTATGCGCCGGCCTCTTCTGCGGGGTACGCGCCTGCCGCTGCTGCCACCAGCACCACTCACATCAAACAAGAAGACTTCAACGCCATCGACCCTGCCCTGGCCGCTGGTGCAGGCCCCGGGATACATCCGAACCATATGCCCTACAACGGCGTGCATGCCGTAGACCCTTCAATGAGGGGACCTCCAGGCACCAATGCTTATTCTCACCCACCTCCACCTCCTCCTGAGCCAGTGAAAGGTATGTGTCTAGTAGTACCAGCGAGATTTCAGACCAGTACTGATACAGACATGCAGGGAAACGATTGACTATGAACGACATATTTGGCATTTGTAATCACAACCCGCCGGATGTCCCCCCACGCACTGCACCTGTACCTCCTGAATTCGACGATGAATTTACCAAGATCTTCGTGAATGACTACTGTCAGGGACTGGATCTCATGCTGCAAACAACTTGGTTCTCCACCAACAACAATGCGCTGAACAGAGTGTTTGCTGACAGGGCTTTGCATGAAGAAGCAGCCTACTTTACCGAAATCATAAAGTACCGACCTGGACAGGCCGACATGACTGGTGTTTTTAGCCAAGAGGCCCGTCTGATCTGGCACCTCCTAGGCACTTGCAAGCACACGTCACCAGTTACCAATGGAACCGATGGCACGCCATCTGCGGAGACTGAAGACTTAGCTTTACGAGAGGTCAGGGGGCGATTTGATATTCTGGAAGCTCTTCTTACCAACCAGAATATACCTGCAAACCCTCTGCGTCAAATATCGTATCCCACGGATCTTGGTGAAGCAAAGGATCAGGAGGTTCAATTCTGGCAATTACTAGGCGATTTTGTTCAGTTTGCTGACTCCGAGTCTGCACCACCAGGTGCTGCGGACCAGGCCCTAGCCATGTTACGCCTTCAGTTGCACATGATTGAGGTGCGTGACGCAATATACTCTATGGCTATTGCACGGTACTATGGCAACCGAACAGGCGGATTTCCAAATGCGTTACCGCCTGTACTGAATCCAGAGGCCGACACCGATTTGAACAAAATCAGTGTTGCTATGAGTTTCATCAGCTATGAAAGTCGGCAAAGCTCACAGCAGGTTCTCGCTCGCATTTGTGATATGGCTATGCTCTCCTGGACTGTGGCGAGATCTCCATAGTACAGAAACTGAGTCACTCACAGCTTAGCTGACTGAGTGTGCACAAATGGATAAACGCCATTTCTTTCTTTTCGCATATTGTGTTGAGTACTATGGCTGGTATCACGCTGCTGCATTCGTTTATAGCGGGCGTTTCCACAATCACGTTACTCCCTACATAAATCCACCAAACACCTCTGGTTTTGGCAAATATTCTTGCCCTTTTTTCTTCATCTTTTTTCTTCCGTATCTTAGTTGTTATTGCATCATCAAGCGTGTGGAGCTGGCGGTAACGATGGCATTTTGGGCAAATACAAGAAGATATCCCCCTGGTTCGACTTCGACTCGTTCGTAGCTACTCTCGACAGCGAGGGCAGCATAGTTTGTTTACGTCTTTTCAAGATGCAATAGGAATTTTCCGTACACGGCCCTTTTTGATTCACGACCTGCAATGGATTGATAGATTTTCTGGAGTGCGAAACGATGTTTAACCCCTATTCAAATACATGGTAGAATGAGGGAGCCTAGATAGATGAGCTGTAACAAAGACAACTATTTCTTTTCAGCATTACAAAACCAATAGTCTTGCCATGTCTATGACGGACTTTTATGTGGAAGTTGCTTTTATACAAGTAATTTCGTGCCACAAGCCCATTCAACCAATTATGAGCCCAAGCCATTTACTAGTGCTTCACTACCTGCCTACACTCACATCACTCGTGTTCGTACAACCTCTTCTCTTGTGCACCGAGGTTCTCCATCCGAGCGCCGAGGTGAGGCAAGGGGCTGGTCACTCGACATGTATGCATGGCATAGATGCCTCTCGGAGAATTCCCGTGGTCCCGGAAAGCTGAATGGTTTTATGTGGTGTACATGCTGTGGATGATGATCATGGATGTTGTGTACCATAGTAATGCGTGCATGAGGTAAGAGATGGAAGGAACATGCGTGCATGGGGTTCGAGGTAGACGATTGTAATTACCTGATTCCTTACCGTAACTTCCGCACCTTCTCGTGCATTATCACTCTGCTCCACTCACACGACTATAAACGACAACTGACATGGAGAAGGCTTGAGCGGGGTTGTGGTAAGATGCCCAGCCCTCATCAGCTTCAGCCTGCCCACTGTGGCCCTCTCTGAAGTATCAGCCGTACTTTGCCTCGAACTTCTCAAGCTTTGATTCCTTTTTTTTTGCTCTATCAGAAGTATACCTGGTTAGTCAGAGGTGAGCTGAATAGTATTGACAGATCGCGAATCTGTCTCATTCTAGCCTTGTACCACAACACAGTAATTGACGTAGATACGGCATGATCCCCAAGTTCGCTTGCACTGTACCGATGGACTGTTGGATGATAAATTTTCCTGTTTCATTTCACGCTCTTCAAATCTTATCAGAAATCTACACCTAATTGTACTGATAGTAAGTCTTATGCCCTGATGTAACTTGCACATAATGAGCAACTCATTGGCAGCGGGGTTCATTAACAGTCGTATCTAGCCCTTATTTTGCCCCGCCTGCATTCTGCGAAAAGAGTCTCCGCGCCACACTTCACTACATCCAATCAATCTTCTAGTATCCGTAAAAGCTAAGAATGTCAAACGTTGCGACATTTGCTTTGAGACAACAGCCCGAAGCCCTTCTCGATCGTTTGGAACTTGCTATTTCTTAGTTCCAAGCAGAGCTTTCTAATGAACAGAAGGCAGACTTTCGAGGCTTTTGTGCTCGATGGTCCAAACATCCCCCAAGCTCCGACGACGTGCGACGGCTCGTAAACAGTAACGAGATCATGATACAACCTGAAGATAAAAGACAATACCGGATACGCAGAGAGATAGACCAACTTGATTGTACAACCCATTTCAGACGGCTGCTAGATTCGGTACAGCAGTTTGCTATGCTTGAGACCGCAGTAGTTGGACACAAAGTGAACCATGTCGCATGCGGTGTCTGGTCGCTGGTCAATGTGTCTTTACTTGTCAATACGTTGACATGTAGTATTCACAATTGCTGATGCATCTAGACCTCTGTAGAAAACATGCCTTCTAACGAGAACATGAAACCACTGACGAAATACTTTCAGAAGACCCAATTCTTAGTTCTTACTCATGAAACACTGGCTGTTGTCTATCCCAAATCGGAGGTTCTACAGTCTCTACTTCTGATATACTTCACCGTGATAATCTGTCTTTGCAGGCGCTTATGGAGCTTCTCGCAGAAGTCAAATCTTCACGAAACCACGTCCATTTTGAGTCGCTTCGAGCTAGTGATTTTTCAAAACGATACTAACAGCTTGGTAGACTCAATCATGAAGGAAGTGCAATTATTAGGAGTGGGACTCGGTTCGATGCCTCAGAGATATTATTAAGGCGATTTGGATGGTATTGCTGCGTTCGCTCATCGACTCAGAAAGGATCTCGAAATTGAAATTGGCCACGCGAATGTGATGGACATATTACCTTCATTTCTTAACAAGACGTTTGAAGAGTTTTTCGACATGCAAACACTTGACGAGGCGGGTGCTGTTATATTCACCAATCTTTCCTATCTAGGTGGAAGAATCGATACCAAAGGTATTGCTGATTGTACTGCGGAGCCAGTGAACATTGGGGCGCCTCTCTCGCTGCCAGCCAGTTCAAGTCGGACGTCGGCTCTCTCGGCAACACCTTCCAACACGACAATATCTGCAAACTCGACGATCATCACAACACCCAGCCAGGGATCTGTAGGAGATTCAAGCCAACAAGACACTAGTGGAGTAATCACAAGCACAGGTACAAGCCGAATGAAGATAATTCGCGAGGCATGGGGGGTACTCAGGAAGAAGTAGGCAGATGCACGAGTGGGAGAACCGAAATTGAACATACTGAGGGTGTTTTGATTGAAATATTCTACAGGGGGGAGGCAGGCGTTGGATACTGCCACGTGGATTATATCGATCTAGTAGTAGCTAGCAGCCAGAGATTAATTGATCCTTTTCTGTTTCACAGATACTTTTTCATAGTTCAGTATTATATGGTCATTATACACAAAATGAACGCGATTTTCATCTATCCATGATCAAATTCATCTTCATCTTCAAGCAAACGGTCAAAGGCCAGTAAGCCATCGCCATCTTGACTACCCTCAGCAGAAGATATCGTGCACATGACCAAAGTCTTTCGTATCAACATCATCAAAAGCCAACTGTTTGTCCGTGTACTTTTGACTCGTACCAGTACGCAAGCAAACATGATTTAATCAAAAGACCACCAAACGAAACAACCCAAGGCGTTAGTTAGAACCGGTGCCAGAGAACAAAACACCTGTGTTCCCTCCTCATCACATAAAAGATGAGACGTTTTCCACCAGTGTTCCTATCATATGCCAAACGGCTGAGCATTTACATGGCTCCGAACATGTTAATGTATATGTATATATCTCCCCATACTCCATCTTCACTATTCATTCCACAATCAACTATTTAGTCTGTAGGTGATGAATAAAACTCTATTCCCTGTATCTATTCTTACAGCATTGTGCATTTTAGGTTTTAGTGTGTACATGTCTTTCGAGAAAAGATTTTTTTTGGTTTCTAACTAGGCATGCAAGACATACACGCACACACACACACACTTTCTCTCTCTCTCTTTCTCTCCCCTAGTAGAACTATAAACTCTTACTAAAAAAAAACAAGACTCTTTTCATACACTTGAACACGCCCCATGATCTAATTCTAGTTGTTGTACGAACCTGATGAGAGAGAAAATAAAAAAAGAAGAAGAAAGACGCTATACTCGAGCCTATATCGACCAACTAGCCAGTCGAACGCAAACGGAAAAAAACCTACGCAGTTTTATAAGTTTTGCAAATCGTCTAACCTTCATCAAACAAATCAGACAACATCGGTCGCTTAGCTCAGTTGGTTAGAGCGTGGTGCTAATAGTAAACATCCTTGATACGCCAAGGTCGCGAGTTCGACCCTCGTAGTGACCAATCTGATCATTCTTTTTTTGCTGCTGCCTGTTTGTTTGTTCATACATACATGTCACCCGCAAGTACGTACTTGCTTGCTTGCTAATGGCCTTCAAGTAAGTATGCAAGTAAGTGTGCGTATATCAACAATCACCAAGTATTTGCTGATATTTTTTTTTCGTTTTCAGCTTGGCTGTATCTCGCGCCTCACTGCGATTTTTTTTTCTCCTTCTTTTTCACTATACATGAGTGAGTGAGTGAGTATGTGAATGGGATAAAGTATAATTCCTTTTTTTCGGTAGGACTGTCATACGCTTCTTCTTCTTCAAATCTGGACATGATTCCAGATCCCAGATCCCAGATCCCAGTGCTGAATAAAAGAAAAACATTTTGAGAAAGAAAAAAAAAAGTCCAACAAGACTGCTAATATACACGCCGATACCGCAATGACAATTCTTCTTGTTAGTAGTAGTGATAATAATAGTAGTAGTAATTGTAATAAAAGAAGAGAGACTAGTCGTCGTTTTCTTGTTGGGCAGCCTGGGCGGCTTGGGCGGCCTGAGCGGCCTTCCACTTTTGGGCATTTGCCATGAGTTTGGCCAGTTTGCCGGCACTCTCGTCGTCTGCGGGGAAAACGTAGTCGACGTACTCTTCGAAGCTGTCGTCGTCGAGCTTTCTCCTCTTCTTGACCTTGCGGGGCATTTGTTTTTCAATCTTGTTCTGGTCGTCCTGGGAGCCGTGGATGGCTTCAAAGGAGCGCCAGGCGTTGAGAAGTGCGACCCGGTCTTCCTTGAGTTCCTTGTCCTTGAGGCGTTGGTGTGCGCGGTCGAAGATGGCGCGGGCGCGGGCCTTTGCTTGGTCGCTGACGGGGCGGTCGTCGTCGTCGTCGCCGTCCTCTTCTGTGTCGTCGGCGGAAGAGTCTGGAACGCCGATTTCGAATTGCGCCCACGAGGTCCATACCTTGACGTGGTCGGTTTTCTGCAGGAGGCGCTCGTACAGTGCCCGCGTTCGCTCATACTCGCCCTCGCCTTCCTCAAAGTCAATATAGGCTTTCCAGAGGAGTTCGGGCATGTCGAGTTGGGGTTCATCCACGGCGAGCTCGAAGATTGCGCGCGCACGCTCGAGATCGTCGAGGCCGCGTTCGAGCTCGGCGAACTTGATCCAGGTCTGGCAGTTTGCGCCGTTCCATTCTATGTATTTGGTGTAGAGCTGGCGGCAGCGGTTAAACTCAAAGAGCTTCATCTCAAGCTCAATGTAGCCTTTGAAGAGCTTGTCTTTTGGGCACATGCCGATTGACTGACCCAGCAGTTTCCGCGCAGTGGGCAGCTGGTTCTGGCGTATCTCAAAGTGGGCAAACATGAGCCAGACCTTGGCAAAGGTGAAGCGTTTGTGGGGGAGGAGACGGATGCATTCCTGGTAAATCTGCCGTGTGCGTTCAATGTCGCGGGAGACTGTTTCTTCGTAGATGGCGTAGAAGAGCCAGAGGTAGATGTAGCGTCTCCAATGGCGTTTTTCTTGGGTTGGCGGTATTTGCGCAATGGCGCGCTCGTAAACGTCTCGTACGCGGTCGGTGTTTCCCGATGTCTCTTCCAGGCGCGCAAAGTCGATCCAGGCATCGTAGTTTTTGGGGTTCTCCTTGACCTGCTCCTCGTAGTGCACGCGGCGCTTTGACATGATGACGTCCTCGATGCCATCCCGGTCGCCAAACTGCTTCTCGAACTGGGTAAAGGCCTTGTGGAGGTTGACTGATTTGGAGCGGGGCATGCGGTCGAGGGCAAATCTGTAGATTGCGCGTGCGCGCTCGAGCTCCTTGAGCCTTGCCTCGAACTTTGCGTATGCCATGAAGAGCTTCTCGTCCATGAACTCGTCGCCAAGGGTCTCGACGGCGGTGCCGTAGACGTCGCGCACCAGGTCGCTCGTGCCATTCTCCTCCTCAAACTTGGCCCACTTGATCCAGTTGCGCGGCTCGGGGTGGACGACGGTGAAGCGCTCGAAGATGGCGCGGGCCCTCTCAAACTCGGCGTGTCTCTTCTCGAGCTTGATGTACGAGGACCAGGCGGCCTCCTCGGGCTCCCACTGCATCCAGCGCTCAAAGACGGAGCGGGCGCCGTCAATGTTGCCCAGCGTCTCCTCCATGTACACGTACTTGTACCACAGCTTGTCGACGCGCGGCAGAATGGTGACGGCGCGGTCCAGCAGGTTGCGGGCGTGGTTGATGTTGCGGTGCTTCATCTCGGCCTCGATGTAGCGCAGCCACAGGGCAATCGAGGTGCTGTCGACGTCGAGGGCGCGCTCAAAGACGGAGCGGGCGCGGCGGTACTCCTTCTGCTCGAGCTCCCACTGAGCGTAGCGCATCCAGTTGTTCATGTTGATGCGGTTGCGGCGCACATAGTCCTCAAACTCCTTGCGCTTGCGGCCCTGGAACTCGTGCAGCTCCTCGAGGTCGGCGAAGCGCTGGGTGGGCGCCTTGAGCTTGTCATCCTGGCGGTCGACGGCCTCGCGCAGAAGCTGTTCGGCGCTGATCTGGATGGGCGCGGCGGCCTTGTTCTGGACGCGCGGGGGGCCCCGCGTCTCCATGGCGGCGTGTGGCGGCGTGGATGTGTTGGTATGTGTGGGTGTGGCGTGGGGTGTGTTGGGCGGGGAGTGCGAGGCAGAGTGGTGGTGGTGGGCGTGTGGGCGTGTGGGCGAGGTGTTGCATGGCGAACGGCCAGCAACTTTGGCGCAGGGAAGCTTTCCGAGCCAGACGCGAGTGCACGGGCCCGGCGTTGGCGGCGTGCGGGAGTGCCATGGCATCTGCACTGCACACGGGCATGCACACGTGCACCGCACATAGACATCGACACACCTCCACCCACTCGTGCACCTCCACACACGTGTATACACGCCCCCGTGCAAAATGGCCACCCTCGAGCAGGAGCTGCTCGCCGACTTTGCCGACTCGGGCGACGACGACCTGGCCGAGCTGGAAACCGACTTTGCCGACACGCTGGACGCCGACGCCGACGACAATGACGACGCCGCCATGGCCGACGAGGAGGCCGACTACGCGGCCACGCACGGCGCCGGCAAGCAAAAGGGCCCCGCCGACATTCGCGGCGCGCAGGCGCTGATGGCCAGCCTGGAGCCGGTGCTGGCGCGCATCGCGTTTGTGCGCGACCGCATGGACGAGGTGCTCGACGGCGAGTCCATCGAGGACAGCGCCGAGTACCAGCTGCTCAAGGAGGCCAACGAGGCGTCCACGCAGATTGACGGCGAGGTGGCGGCCGTGCACAAGTTCATCCGCGACCACTACTCGCTGCGCTTCCCCTACCTCGAGGAGCTCGTCAAGAACCCCGTCGACTACGCCAAGACGGTCGCCATCCTGCAGAACCGCCCGCTCGCCGACATCAAGACGATTGCCCAGAGCGCCGACAACGTCGTCGGCGTCGCCCTCAAGGCCGTCCTCGACGCGCCCCAGCTCATGGTCGTCACCGTCGAGGCCACGCGCGCCCAGGGCCGCGACCTGGCCGCCGACGAGCTCGCCGCCATTGTGGCCGCCTGCCAGCTGCTGCTGGCCCTGCACGCCGCCAAGGGCACCCTCACCGACTACGTCCAGTCGCGCATGGCCGTCTTCGCCCCCAACCTGACCGTCCTCGTCGGCTCCCTGACGGCCGCCCAGTTCATCAACTACGCCGGCGGGCTCGGCGGGCTCGCAAAGACGCCCGCCTGCAACATCCCCCCGCTCGGCTCCAACAAGGCCAGCGGCCTGGGCCTGTCGACCAACATTGGCGTGCGCCACCAGGGCTTCCTCTACCACAGCCCCATTCTGCAGACCATCCGCCAGGACCTGAAGAAGCAGGCCATGCGCATCGTCGCCGCAAAGGTCATCCTGGCCGCCCGCGTCGACATGGTCCACCACTCCCCCGACGGCTCCACCGGCCAGCAGCTCAAGGACGAGTGCGAGCGCCGCCTCGACAAGCTCACCGAGCCCCCGCCCAACAAGGGTGTCCGCGCCCTCCCCGCCCCCGACGACAAGCCGAGTCGCAAGCGCGGCGGACGCAGGGCCCGCAAGGCCAAGGAGGCCACCGCCATGACCGAGATCCGCAAGGCGCAGAACAGAATGGCCTTTGGCAAGGAGGAAAAGGAAGTCGGCTACGGCGACTCGGTCAAGGGCATGGGCATGATTGGCGCCGGCGACACGGGACGCATCCGCGCACAGCAAATCGACCCCAAGACGCGCGCAAAACTGTCCAAAAAGAACCCTGGCTGGGGCGGCGACACCACACTGGGCGCCGCATCCTCGCTCAAGGGGTTTGGTGCAGGAGGCACAGCCACCAGCCTCCGCGCCCAGGGCCTGCGAACAGGCGGCGTCGGACTCGGCGGAAACGGAACAAGCTCCATTGCCTTTACCCCCGTCCAGGGCCTGGAGCTCGTCGACCCCAGAGCCCGCGAGGAGATGAACCGCAAGCGCAAAGCCGACGAGGACCGCTGGTTCAAGGGCGGCAGTTTTACCCAGCTGGCTGGTTCGTCAAAGGTCGATGCAGGAGGGTTCAAGGTTCCTGCCCTGCCGAATAAGAGACCAAAGCCTTAGTTGGTTCGTCACTTGATTAGTTGATTCGTCTAGTTTAATAATGCACGTGGCACGGGAAGAAGAAGCAGCAGCAGAAGCAGCAGCAGCGGGAAGAAAAAAAAAGCATTTTCTGGCGCATGGGATGGATGGGGCTATATCAGTAGAGCGGTCGGTCTCCAGCATTGGGTGGCGTTTTCTTTTCTTTTCTTTGCTTTTCTTCTATATAAAAAAAATTGAGCGGCCTTTTGAGTTCTTGTATGTAAGAGATACCATGGACAGTTGAGATTTTTTTTTCTTCTACATCATATATACCTTGAATCGTACATGTATGTATGTAGTAAGTGATTAGTATTCCAAACAAGAAAGGGAACTTTGGACAAATGACACCAATACATGATAAATGATCATAGAAATTGTATTTCAATAAATAATAATAAACAGTTACTATTGCCACTCTAATGTATATATTCCATTATTATCATCATCATCATCAAAACTTCATCCCATCTCATTTATCTATATCTCCATCTTCCTACCTACTTACCTCCCTCCCTCTCTCCCTCTCCTTCTTCTTCTAACTCGCCTATTCCAATTGAACAAATATACCATGTCTTCTTCCTTCCTTCCTTCCTTCCTTCCTTCCTTCCTTCCACCCCTCAATTCATCACCACACAACCCACCAACACACCTACACATTACTCCCCCCCGCAAACAAAATACCACCGTAGCCAGAAACAAATACAAAAAACCAAAAAACAAAAGACCAACAGAAAAGGTGTGGTATATCGCCAAAATAATCAACCTTGACATTATATACATTAAAAACAAGCCTGGCCATTTCCAAACAAAACATAAATAACATGATTCAATCAAGGTTAAAAAAAAATCAAAATTGCCTGCCTGCCTGTCATGTTGAACGCCGGGTGTGATGCGTAAAGGGTGTGTATGTGTGTGTGTGTGTGTTGTGTGTGTTGTGTGTGTTGTGTGTGTTGTGTGTGTTGTGTGTGTTGTGTGTGTTGTGTGTGTTGTGTGTGTTGTGTGTGTAATACGTACAGGACGTATAGTATTGTAGTAGTAGTAGTAGTCTCTGCTAGGAGACTAGCTACACAGACGCTTGATCTCACCACCAATATCGACATTCTGCGACGGGACGGGATAAGACGAGAAGACGCGAGACGAGACGAGACGGGACGAGATCGAAATGGGGAACATCTAACCCCCCCGAAATTTTAGTAGAAATAGGTGGAATGGAGTAGAACTCCTTCTCAAAGAATACCCTCACTCCGCCAATGCTCCACTGGCGTCGACGACACAGAAGGTGAGCGCGTCGACGGGAGGAGAACAATATTCGCTTCGTGGTCCGGAATCGTCCATTGGACGCGCATCCTGCGCGATCGATCTCTGGATCTGGACTTGGGCTTGGTTTCAACTTTGAGCTCTTGTCCTGCTACTTTGCTTTCATAGTTGTCGTTGTCGTCGTCGTCGTCGTCATCATCATCATCATAATCATCATCGTATTCTCTCTCTCTTAGTCGACGTCCTTGTCGGGCTTGGGATTCATCCTCCCCTCCCGTCGCAACGAGTCACCTCTGCTGCCGCGTATAGTCCTGCGTTGTCGTCGGTGGTGATGAGCGCAGTGGTCGCGGATACAAATCTTCCTGCGTCATAGAGTCCCTCAATGGCGGGGAGCGGCGCAGCAGAGGTATGTCTATGTTTGATGGGGCCGCGGTATTTTGAGACCCGCCGCTGTTCGAGTGGTGGTGGTGGTGGGTTCGCGGTGTGCCGTGGGTGGCGCGTGGAGTCGTGTCCTGACTTGCGCCTGTATGGCGATGTGTGTTTGATCGCGGTGTGTTCTCATGGCTGTCGGCATCCTTCTGTCGGGATGAGGACTTGCTGCCAGAGTTTGCGCGGCTGCGTTCTGGTCCTCGCCCTTGGTCCTGCGACGCGGGAGTAATGGTTATAGGGGGACCTTCAGCCGCTCGTCTTGTATTTTGTTGGGAAATTCCGGCCGGTCCTCCGCTTCTACTGGTGTCTGTATTTCGCTGTCCGGCACTGTTTGGGGGAGTGGGCTCGGGGCTTCCCATTCCCCCAACTCGAGGTGTGCCTTCCCAGCTCTTGCGCTTCATCATCCGCCCCAGAATGCTCACAAGCTCTGCGGCGTCTTCAAACTCGGTGTCATCCATCGCTTCCTGTGCACGGTAGACGTCTTTGATGGCGCGTCGAGCCACGCGTCGTGATGCGTCGTGATCATGGAGACAATCCCAAAGGAATGCACTGTGTTCAAGTGCCACAGACAGACGCAGTGGATGAGATCCAACGAGAAACGACGTGGCGTACGACGTGGCGGTCGAGAAGTAGCCACTGGCCAGGGGCACAAAGTTCAAAGGTGGGAGGATGAAAGATGATGGCTGTGGAATGGGTATAGGGTTGAGCCCAGGAGGAGCGTTGAGCGTTTGCCCTGGTGATGGCGTACCGACTGGCCCACCTGCCGAGTACGGGTTGGTGACAAACGAGGTCTCAGACACAATCGAATCGATTGGTTCTCGCAGAGCTGACTGTTTACCTGCACGTTTCGTTTGAGGCGAGAGCCCGGTCGCGTCCGTTTTGCGGCCTAGTCCGTAGCCCCTTGGGGGTGAAGGATCTGTACTTTCCATGTTTGTTGCCGTGACCGGGGGATGATTATGGAACAGACAGAAGATGTGGTAGAAACTGGCACGCAGCTTGACACTGAGGACCCGGCACTCCGGCCCAAGCTGGTTGTCTTGCGCGTACGGTAGCACATGAAGCTCCAGAATCGATAGTCCTTCGCGAGAAAGCCATAAGATGTGCTGATACGCCGATAATGACGGGGTATCTCGACTCGTATCTAACTTGCGGAGCTTTCTGGCACGGACAAGTCTTTTCGAAAGCAGCACCGACAGACCCAAAATCTGATAAAGGGCGCCCGAGAGGTACGGGTTGGATTCAGACGTTTGTTTGGCTATCCGACCAAGAAATTTCTGGTCAAAGTCTAGGGATGCCATCTTCTAGCGCTCTGTTCAAAGTTTTTTGTTAGCTGCTGATCGCCGTGAGGAGGTAGTAAAAAGGGCTAACGAGTTGGAACCCGATGTTTGCCAAGACGCAAGCAAGTCTATTCTGCAATGCAAAGTAGACAAAAGGAGTGACGAGTGCAGTGAAATCTTCAAGTACGACTCCTGTACCCCCTGGAGAAAGGAGATGAAAATGCTGGCCAACCCAGCTTTTCAATACAATGATGGCTCTCCTTTCAGAAAGAAACGTAGTCACTCACCAATAACCTGCCAACTCGGACCGTTGCGCTGTATCTCCAGTTTGGACACAGTGCAGCCCGGTCCGAGCTGACTGATGACGCTGCTCAATCAAGCCGCCGAGGAGATGAAGGCCTGATACCCAACAGCCAGTTTTGGCCAATTGATGTGTTTCGGGAGCCGACTAAAAGGCCGTGCGCAAAGCTCTCTCAAGTGAATAGCGATCCTCGTGATGGCCGGAAGCAAAGATTGACGACGGGATAAAAGGCGGCGCCAAACGCCACTCGGAGTTTTTCTGAATTAGGCAATGGTAATGGTGGTGATTATGGTACAATTGATTTGTATCTGGAAACAAGGTCGGGGCGCGAGGCAGCTGGCTATTATGTACAATGCGCGCGCATTAACGTCAGAACTATTCGGGTATCTTTGGACAGCTGTCAGTCCAGCTTTCCAGATGCACTACTGCCTGTATGGCGTGGCAGAAGTTGTGGACCTCTATTCACCTTGAAATTAGGCAAGTCGAGACGGTACTGCTGCTTTTGATCGCGCTGCTCTTATTCGATGGCTGGGATGCCGGATGGGCCAATGACAGGGTCCACTGGGTGAGGCGATGCGGAAACCTTTTGCGCTGGGCTAGCAGACGTCAGACATGAGGTGTGAGATGTGGTGTAGCTGGAGGTTCAGGTCCTGGTGCCTCGGACAGCGCATCGCGACGTCCTCGAGCCTCGAGCCTTCACGCGCGCGCGGTATTGCGACGATATACGTCCGGCAAGCGGTGTAGAGAGGTCAATGCAGCTGGTTTAGTCGCCCCGAGCAAGCTAACCGGTCCGTCCGCGCACGTCGACCTCCAGATTTGCAGATTTGCACGAGGATGAGGCGTTGAGCGAGCTCTTCTGAAGATGGTGCGGCTACTTCCGTGTCGTGAGTGAGGGGAACGAGCGGATGGCGCACACAAAACCACCCCACGACAGCAATCGAGCGCGACGACGACAATGGCAGAGATGAATAGCGAGGCGGACGCGAAAGAAGTCAATATCGGTACAAACCAGCTCATCCCCATGCACCAGCCTCCTGGGCACGCAGGTGCAGCTCCTGCGTCAATGTGCATACAAGCGGGCTGTGAGTTGACTGACGTGTCAAGCGTCGAACGCTCCGCTAAACCACACCCGTTCGCATGCATGATCTTTTCCCCGTTCAGCGTTCGGATGGGGCGTTGCCAGCTGGCACTATGGGCGAGGGCTACCATGTCGCCTCTTTCTTGATCGTTGACGACGTCTCTACGACATTCCTCTACTTCGGCCAAGCAAGCTGTGCCTGACCACCAGGCATGTCTCAGATGAATGGCCACCGACTGCCAGCGCACTCTTCTCCGGGCTCGAACGCATCAAACCATCATCAGCCTGTTCGTACGTGGTAGAGACCATCGCAGCTTGACGGACGGCACGGCACGAACCACGAGCACACGAATCCATGTTCTAGGTCTGGTAGTGAACACTAACAGCAGAATCAAGTCAAACCATGGCACCCAACCGGGTGTCGGATGCCCGCTCTAGCTAAAGGCGATTGAATAAATCGTATCTCATTGATTAGGTATTGTAGAACTAATTCTCACCATGGTAGTTAATCACAGTCCAAGTCATGTCCTCAACTCGTCTTTTTAAGTCAGCTTCATTTCCCACATCCCTTCGCCGCCATCTCCAAGTTCATCACGTTCTTAGCCATCCCATCGGTGACTTCCTTGACCAACATCTCCAACTTCATCTTGTCCACATCTCCTCCGCCCTTGAGACTCTTTACCTGATCCAGCTCCAACGTTTGCGCAACCGCAACCGTAGCTAGCCCTTGCTCACTTGGACTACCAATCTCTTTCGCAATCTGTTGATTTCTCGTTCGAATGTCAATACCTCTCTGTTGAATTACTAGAACCGCTTGTTGTTGGAGCTGGTAGTTCGTTTGGTTGGTGGCGCCGCTGACGGGCGCTGATGTGGTGTTATAGGCACTGAGAGCTTGAAGAGTTTTGATCCTACACAAAGGGATTAGTTGAAGAACTAAGTTTATTCGCAATGTAGCCTTAGAAGATATCCTCCTGTTACCAGGTGTTTCGTTGTGTTACAGTGAGTGGAAGAATGTACTTACCCTGCGAGTTCTTGCATCTGGATATATACGTTTTCCTTGATGCCTCCTGTGAGCATAGCCACCTTCTCTGGATTACATGTCGAATTCTGTCTCTCTTGTCGTGGGATTACAGTCGGCAAGCTCAAAGCAAAGCCAGCGAACACAGAAAATATTATGAGAAGCTGCATATTGGAGAGAGATTAAAGAATACGTATATGATAGTCAGACCAGTCTGCTATAAACTGGATAAGTCTGAGGGGTCGAGCATAATAAGGAAAAAAGCAACTCGCAAGAAGGCCCTGATGCGACAAGATGGTATCGGGCCGCGCTTTGATACGTTTGACATATTCAGAGATGGCCAGATCATGGCTTATTTAAATTGACACACTTGGAAAGTCAGAATTGCAGCCGGTTTGATTTTCGAGAGATGCACAGATTTGAGCTTCGTCTCACAATCGGCTGAATGATTTTATCCATGATAATGAAGCTACAGAGTCCAATATCAATTTGGCCATTATTGTTGAAGCAGTTTTGAAGATTTCATATACAATACGGTAAGTGAAGTTCCGTGGCAGCGAAACATTGTTGGAACATCTGAATGTTTCCTCTTGGCTGAACCGAAACAGAAACGCTCTCATATCAGTTCCATCCTCAAATCCACGGTGGTTAAAGACAAGATCTCCACTTGAAACTCAAACTCGGATACAACATGACAAACCAACGATATATCGTCCACGCGAAAGCACGTTTTTAAAAAAGATGGTCGCGGGGCAGGTACGATGCTACAATAGGCTAGTGCATTTCATATCGAAGAATGCAAAGTAATGGAGGCCTAACAAGACTGGGATTTTATCCAGAGCAGGATTCTAGAGCCTAGCTATAAGTGGCGCATGTAAGAATTATATCTACAATAATAATTACTGTTTAACGTCGGGCAATCCCAATTATTGGTAATCAAACGTTATGATGTTGTGATATTCACTTGAAGAGATTCACGAGTTAAGTCTCAGCAAGAGCATGCCCCAAGGCTGCATTGTTCTTCAAATAAATACTACCACTACATCTGAAAATTGGATTTCAGAGTCCGAATCTCCCTGCTTTCTGCTACCAGCGCTCAACAGCCTCTCGATTACCAGAATGTGGCGTGCTGTAGGCAACTTCGCTTCTTTGCCACCACTTGAAATTCGCTCGTGACTTTCTAAGGTATCGTTCATAATAGTATTTCTGTACATATACAACGAGACTGAAATTAAGCGCAGGCCAAGAGGAGATAATTGCACACCAAAGGTGAAGGCCACTGCCTCTTGATAAGAAATTATATGCGCAACTTAACTGTCCTGGCATGGATTGGTAGTATGCCAACATACGAGGAGATGATATCAATACTGTCAGAGGCGAAGGCGTGAGGTTTCCAACACCATCTTTTTTTGCAACTCAACGTGCCATTTTCCTCCTTGGTATTGTTGTTTGAGACATTGTAATTAACTGCGATGAAATTCATTCTTTTAGCCTCTTCTAGTTAGTCGTTACTCAAGTATTCCCTGGCTTATGTTGTTTTGTAAAGCATTCAGACCCTTGCTTTCTCATTTTCCCAATTGGCTGAAACATTTTTGAGAGGATGTGGTGCCTTTTACACAGTATCTTATGAAATTGCTTATCATGTTATTCCAGTAATCTGAAAGTATGGACACCTATCGGGGGCGCAACAAAGATCAAACCACGTTAGGTCTTTACACAGAGGAACACGAAGTTGTTGTCAAATGTTTTTGTGTTTTTGCCTTCTGGTCATAAGGGTTTCCCTCAATCTCATTAAAACGTATACTTTTGTCGCATACTGGGCCAGCAAATAGCATGCACCATGACTTTAAGCTTCGCCTATAGGTTGGCCTGAAAGTTCCAGAGATTAGATATCAGGGCGTGAGTGACATTTGCCTTATTTCGTGCTTTTAAAAAGCGTATTTAATGTTCATTACTAGCCACGGTTTTATATCGCCGTTGGCAGAACCGTACACGCAGTCTGCCCCTTGGATAAACCCACATTTTTCTTCAACTTCCTTCTGTCCAATTTACACAGCCCAAATTGTGTGATAAGTTATCATATAGGCCCGTTATGACTGATAACGAACGTATCCCTGCATAAACGTAATTCTCTTCCTATCAATACACCTTCATACATCTATCGAAGTTGCATGGCTCAGTTTGACAGACAGATTCTGTTAATCACAAAAATAGCGTAGATATGTAGAAAATAGATTGGATTACAATTTGAATTAGTAGACGTTTATTAGGGAGGTTGTTACGGCAGAGATATAGAGCCAACATCAGCGCTTGATGGGATGGTTTGACACGTTGCACACTCGAAAAGTATGACGGACAAAGAAAAAATACATATCGAGCATTTATTAAACACAAGACTAGCAGCCAGGAAACTTTCCAGAGAAAACGGAAAAGGATGCAGCGAAAAGACAGATAAGAGCAGGGGAGGACTGTCACTCTTTTGTTCGGCCATATGGGTTGTGAAATCCTACGATCGGTTCTTGATCGAACACTGTTCCTTTGGACTCATTTTCCCTCACATTCTCTGGCCAGCTGCATGTTTCCCTCCCTTAGCACATCTCTCTCCTGTTCAATTTTTTTGATGTACTCAATTGCGCATGACAGCACCATGGATTTGCTCAACTTATACTGCCCCATAATGTTGACTTCATCACTTTGTGGCAGCGTCGGTACCGCGCGCCTTAATCTTTCTAGCTCTGAGTTCAGACCTTCGCGGTACTTTCGCTCGACCTGGCTGTGTGGTAAGCGGGACGAGCGTTGTTGATGCTTTGGAGATGGTGAGTCTATGGAGGGGACGGAAACTGCATTGAAAAGCTTTCTTTTGAGTATTGAACGGCCAGATTTGCGCTGAGGGCGTTTCTGGGTCGGCCGTCCGCTCTGTGGTGTTGGCTCGTCAAGCATCTCATGCTTGATAAACGATAAGGACAAAGATGGGGATACTAAAACAGGTGTACTGTCGCTGGATAAGGGGGAAATTGAAGGTATGGTGGCTCTGGATACGACAGGAATACTCGTGTCAGACGTGGAGTCCGTGTTGTAACTCGGTGCGAAGCTCTGCTCCAGTTGGCCAAACGGCGGTACAATGTGAATATCTGAACGGTAATCCGGGCCTGTAGGGGATTCGACAAGCGAGAGGGGGCGGTCGAAAAAAGAATCGTTGAAGAAGCTGTCAGAAGGGTGGTCGGGCGGGGTATCGTACAAGTTGATGAGATAGGCCTGGTCAGACAAGTTTTGCCAGGAGAGGGACTCGTTCATCGGCGAGTAGTCGGTACGAGTCATGATCGGGTAGGCGGAGAAGTTCTCTTCCATGTTGGTTCAACTTTAGAGAGTAACCAGTGGGGAAAATTAGTAAATGTGGCGAAGTTGATAATGCTGCTGTTGACAAGGTTGGTCGTTTAATGCTCACTAAAGTGGTGACTCAGCGACGTCGGCTTTCATGAAGGTACCGCGATGCTACTTGGGCTTCGGTACCAGTAGAATGGTCGCGAATTTTTTTGAAAGCGGGATGGCCTAATGCAATATGAATTGGTCTGTAAGAACTGACGAAGAGTGGACAAGAGCAAGTGCAGTGAATCTTGCCCCAAACATGCATTTCCTAGTTATGGCTCGTTGTCCTAAATTATTACAGAAAACTTCGAGTTCTTTCTATAAATCGGCATGACCGCTACAACAGCCTATTATAATAGATCTCAACAACAATGCTCGAAAGATTGTGAGCTGTTGGTGGCAGCGCTGTACAGGATGTTGAACCCCGACTTACGCGTCCAAGCTTCTGCAGTGTAGATCAATCCATGGGGGTCTAGAAGAGGCGAAGACCTGGTTGTTTTTCGGAATGCAGGGCTTTTGGGCGGACGGCAACGGCCGGGTGAGTGTCGGTATTACCAAACGCGAAGGTAGTAACTTATAAAACCGCAGCAGTTCACTATCGTGACGATGCAGCGTGTCCAGCATCCAAACATTTCTCTGCTCCTTCAACTCTCATATGTTTCCTATTCCAAGTGTATGAAGACTACTATTTAATTTTTTTTTGGATCTGGGTCTGGAGTGCGGTTACAGATAACTGGGGTATGCCCCTGTAATTGTGTGAGGAGTAAGAGCGTCTGGGCCGCCGCAACATGCAAACACGCCTTTTGTGAGGAGAAATGTGCATTCAGGGCCCTACAAACACTTTTATTCATTCTAGACTGCCTCGAAGCTGATGGGGTCTGCAGCACTCCCGACCCATAAGAAACTTTGTCCATTGAGTGAGACGTACATAGGCTACGGCTTTGCTCACCGATTGCTCCGATCGGGGACAAGACCAGCACAGAAAACCCTTCTGTGCACTAGCGACCGGTGCCTGCACTCTGATGCCCCGATGACCATCCGAAATAAAGTCTTGAGACAACAGGCTGGAATGTTGCGATCCGATTTATTCCTCTCAACTCAGCCATTCTAGCCTTTCATTACTCAAGCTAGATGCACAGTGGCATAGGCCAGTGGATCGGAAGACATCCCCGGGGCCTGTGTAAGTCCCGTGGCTGCTGCCGTATTGCGCATCAAAGGCATGTTTAAGCGCCTCGGCATGTCTGAAAACAGACGATCCTGGAGAAGAGGACAGTACCGGGACGCGTAGACAGCAATCCGCTGATCATATTCTTCAGCGTCCCTAAATCTACCTTGATACGCACAGCGCAGTTAGTGCACGTGTTTTTTTTAAATCATGTAGCCTCAAACGAAGACAAATCTCAAGTTCGTCCTGGGCGACCCACTGCTAAGTTTAAGGCCTGCCTCCTCGGACTCCTTTAACGGACACAGATAGACTTAAGATTTGTTACTATTCCTTTATTCACGATAGAGTAGAGATAGGGACCAAAATACGAGAATTTAACCTACTTAGTTATAATCAGAGCGAAACAGTGCACGGCTATCACAAGCATCGTTAGACTAAGCCATGAGACCTGAAGGCTTCGGGTAAGCTCTGTATCGTGGGAAGGAACGCCATAAGTTTCCGTGTGCTACAAATTGACAATACTCTTCTCGATTACATACTCGCGACTAAATTGCACACATTACTGAGTTTTTGGATGTGGAAGGCATCTAAACATTGAGGCATCGAATGAATTAGTACGTACAAAAACAACGTCCTCTTACAAACAAATGCGACACACAAATGTTAATTCTAGGCTGAAAGGAAGCGAGAAGCTCGTTGAAGAACCGAGCAACTTCAAGTCTAGATCTGATAGTACCAGATACCGGGTGTGAAGTGGCTCGTTCGATGCGAAAGTATTTAGCGACGGATCTGATACCCGAGCTAATCACAGCTCTCTGTGTCTAGCCCATTCGTCTGATGGTTAGATTGGATTGTTAGCTTGATAAGCAGTTAAGGTAACAATGCATGTTTCAGACAGGAAGAGTTACTGTCAGCATTTGTCCCAATTAATGTTGGAGCAAGCTCACACACTCTATTCTAATAGCTCTCAAACTAAAGACTTTGCTTGAAGTTGAAACGAGTGATTGATTCAAGGTATAATCGTAAGATATTCTGCTTTTATAGTCCTAAGCAGATGCATAGATACTAGATTCCTCACAGGAACATCAATCAGTTCAGCCATAACCCAGTCACCATATCATCGCAGGTAAATAAGGAAGTGTTCGAAGTATTACAGAACAGACTGTCATCACAACTACAACACGTTAAAACTGGAACAGTAGCCCCGAGATTTTTTGCAGTAATGCAATGATTGGGGCTCAGAAAACGGAAGCCTAACAGCAAAGAAAAAATGGATGAAAGCATTATTGGATAAAGTTGATAATAATGATTGGGTTATTAGGCATCCCGTAGGAAAACTAGCAGTTGTCTGGATTCACATGGCGTAAAATATGATAGGCTGTCCAAGGCTATTCATCTTCGGCGAAGAACGGGGCTGGCGACATTGCGGTTCATCAATCGGAACAAGAACAATTGGCTTCCGACTACTTCATAACCACACCATACTCGACCCCATCACCGATGCTTGGGAAGCCAATAGGATCTCCACCAGTGATAGCCGATGGATATTTGAACCCCGAACATCCTCGTACCATTAAGCGTCGTGACTTTTGTCGAATCACCAACCTTTTCTGCGGGAAAAATTACACCCATTTAGTGGCCTGAAACGTCCTCCCTACGAATTATCACCGAACGCCGTAAGAACGATACGCCAACGCCTGTCGTCCCTTGTGCAACCGTATAAAGAGATATATTTGATGCGAAGTCTGATGGCAAGACATTCAACCCCCTCAAGCTACGTATCAATGAAAAACTAAGTTTACAGACTTCAACTCTATAAAGAACAAAGGTAGATATTATATTTATTGCAGGTGTGCTCACAGTGCTGATCACCATGTTAAGTCCACTCATCTGCTACAATGACGGCCCTGTCGACCCCACCCCTACTCAGCTGCATTTCCCAGCAAATGGATGCTACTAGAAACATACACAACAATGACTCATACAAGCCGAGTGAGATGAACCAACTCAAGGCTACGCTCACTGGGCTCCTGAATACTGAACTCGTCCGCTCGAACCAAAGAACACGTACGTGGACGCAAGAACAACTCATGTACACCGAGCAGCAGATTCGCAAAGAACGTTATCGGGTTGGAGATAGGAAGATGGCTGTATCTATTGCAATGCACCTCATTCCAGCGCATCCATCAGAGGAAGTTGAAGTGGAGGAACACAAAACAGAATCCTGAGAAAACGTTGGTTTGCAATGTTGTCTAGACAATTAGGATATTTGAAACTTATTTTGTTACTTCAACAAGTTTCCTTTCTTTCCATGGTCGCATTGTCTCTCTAGTTCTCAATGAAGCAACCATCAAGATGGGGCCAACAGCTCTTGCTTACTCATCATCCGTCTCCGCACCTATCAATGATATACCCCACTTATGCC
Organism: Mycocentrospora acerina; assembly: GCA_022701365.1. Taxonomy (NCBI): domain Eukaryota; kingdom Fungi; phylum Ascomycota; class Dothideomycetes; order Pleosporales; genus Mycocentrospora; species Mycocentrospora acerina. The sequence goes on along the minus strand of JAKUHH010000030.1, from coordinate 546,662 downwards.
TGAAAGTATAGTAAGTGGATCCAATGTGTTTAATCCAAGGGTTAATTGGGCGATACGTAAAATGTTGATCGGAGTGCTTACCTTGCTACTGAGGTGGTGTGACATCACATGATGGACTCGCGCCATTTCTAAAGTTCCACAAAGGGTCTCGGATAGGTTCAGCCCTCCAAACATTACGAGTAAAGAGGGGTTATTCTATTTCATAAGCGAATAAGGTTGAGTATCCTGCCGTAACCTGATCCGCCGGGATTGTCGGGTGTAGACGGCACGTAAATCCCATGATGATATAGTATCTGGCGTTGCCCTCTATTCTGGCATTACCATAACATTCTGATCTCCAAACTACTTGAACATCAGATCATCATTGTAACCTACGATCAAACATTCTATTATGACTCAAGTGCGCCCCGAAACCATTAAAATTATTGGCGCAGAACACACAGAAGGCCCATCTACGAGTTGCAAGGGTGCTTTGCCTTGCTGTGAAAGCTACAGAAGTGGAGAAGCACTCGATCCCATACCTACTCTCGATATTTCTGTGGTTGAGGAGCCAATCAATAACCCACCTTCACGACATACTCTATTGCAGCAGGCTGGTCAAGACGCAACTTGGCTGACTACAAATGAGTTTTATCCATACGACAGACGAGTAGGAAGAGGAAGAGAAAGGGATGAACAAATGCCTTGGCGAGTACCTCACAATTCGGAATGCCAGAAGCGGATGTGGCATCACTCATCACTCGGTATGGGGACAAAGCACGTCGGGGACGAATGGGGCTTTTCAAGCACAGGCGTCTCACGATCGCAGTCACCTAGCAATATCTCCGTGCCCCAAAGCGCAAAAGAAATCAAAGATGCGGTGGACAAAGAAAAATTGATTGCTATTCTTGGCTTGAATGAATGGAGGAAGACACCATACGATTAGTAGTATCAATCAAGGGGATGAAGGAAAATCTCGCTCTATCACTAGTTAGATAGGGGACGGGCACACGTACTTAAGTTGAATGTACTGTTACATATTTGATTGCAGAGGATTACATTAGGAAGGCGCATTTTGCAACGGAGTAGTACGGATAATGAGACTGCTACAACAGACAAGTATGTTGGCAAGCATTTAAAAATAGGTCAAGCTAATGAGATTAAACAGAAAATTATTGTTAATGGCTTATTGAGAGTACAATATCAAACATGATGCCGACCGAGTCGTTTCAGTTCGATTGCAGTGGAGATTCTCACATGGTTCAATCTGCAAACGGTAATGGGTAAGAACCAAACATATTTGTCGGTCTTTTGGGTGGTATCACGCTCAAATAGACATTTTAGGACAAACTTAGGGGAACTTTGACAAATTTGTTACGAAATACTCAATGTGAGACCATCAATACTTCTGAATATCTAGTGATTATTGAACAAAAACATTCGAAGTCGTAGAGAAGCCAAGGTATAGACAGAATCAGGAAAGATGTTGTGATTTCTTTAGCATAGCAACGATGGGTATGCTAATTCACCCGGCACAGTGTTGGCTGCTTGTCGGACCAATAGCACCGATACAAAGGCATTCGATAGCGTCTATATATCTGCGAACCAAGTATTCAGGTGCATCTCTATCACCATTCAAAGACTACAATGTGATCCAGAAAGCGGATATACTAAGCCAGAATCTCTTGGTTTTTGTATTAGTGTCGTTGACTTTGGATCATTGTCGCTTGTATATCTGAATATTGCACCCGAAACTCCATCAATACCAAGATTCTCTCCTCGTGTAATATCCAGTTCGTTTCTGACGTATGGATTATGATTTAATTGACTGCAGATTAAGAGCTAGCCGTCTTTGTCCCCTAGCGCTTAGTATAAGGATTTCATGTCTGCGTGACCTTGGGCGTAAAAAATCGCACTGTGACTGTCTTTGCAGTCAGAAACCATTTTTCGTCTATATTTCTTAAACTCGCCTGTATGCAAATAGCTGAATAAGTCAAAACTGACCTATCTACAATCATCGTAGATTTCACATACAAGGGGCTAATACATGAGCATCTTGGTGATCAATAGAACCCAAATTCTGGCATGGGTTGCAAAACATAGTTGTACGGTTCATTTTGAAATTGATTTGATTTGTGAAACATTGCTAAGCTAACTCAAAATGAGTTACGAGAGGAATTCGGTCTCATCTAACAAAATAAGTTCATGCACTCTTCTCGCACATAGCATTTTCAACTTTGAAATGGAAGCTAACTGGACTTGTGGAAATTGATAAATATTGTATCAGGCCTTTCAGATTCCTGTTGATGGGGCTTTAATTAAAACGCTCCGAACAGCTGATGGTTGTTGGGCACGTGTTCGCATTCGGATTCTTCAAGCCTCGCGCTTGCAACCGAGCATGCATGGCTCCTCCATCCACTATTATTCCACTGAAACCCATCCTTCTGGTCAGATTCTCACACCCTTGTTAAAGCTTAAAGTCATATGTCCAATTTGACAGCGCAAAGAGAAACATTTAATATCATCTCAGTCTGCAATTTGAAGATAAACTGCCGAGGGGCAAGAACGGGTTGGTAAACGGCCAGCAAGCCACAAATTGTCCTAGGCATCTCTAAGCGATCTGATATGAGCATGCGACCCGAACTATGGCGCCAGTGAGCTCTCATTGGTTTGTTGCATTCGGAAACCCCATATTCCGCGTTACTATGCTGGTGGTTTGACAAGAACATTCGACACAGCGGGCTAACAGTTGCCGTAACGGATGCTTCACCGTATTCTTTACGGCGAGAAGGGCGCCTCCTCAAATCGTAGCGCCCACACAAAAAGCGCATGGCCCCAAGATACATGCTATAGTATTTCATGTTTTCTTTAGTTGCACAACCTCCTAGATAATTACAAGGTGCTTAGTTACTCTCGTTCATGTTGTGGTAACTAGTACCAGGGCAACATTCACTTTGGTTCCTTAGATCGCCACTCCACGTGACCCCGTACGGCCCGCAATAGCATCTTCCGGCTCTGTGCAATCGAAAGCATGCAGAGTTCCAACACCACTATCGGGGGTTTGAAAAATCACGAAAGTGTGGAAAAGACGCATATCAGCGAAACTGTAAATGAGAAGCACGAGGGTTCAGCAACAAAGCATGAAGAGAAAACTGTCGAAGATGTCGGAAGAAGTAAAGAGCTTGGCGAGAAAACAAGGGAGAGCAACGAATCAAGTCTTAGAACACCAGTGGAAGTGATAGAGACAGAAGCAAACATGTTACCCTCCGGCAAAAGTACAAACAACGAATCTGATGAAGAGGTGGAAGACGAGTCAAAATACCTTAGCGGCTTCAAACTCTGGATCCTCTCGCTCGGCCTATGCCTTACGACATTCGTTATCGCGCTAGACAACACTATTATCGCGACCGCGATCCCGAAAATTACAAGTGTCTTCAATAGTCTTGAAGATGTTGGCTGGTATGGATCTTCCTACTTACTGACAACGACCTCGCTACAGCCATCATTCGGAAAGGTGTATACGTATTTCGATGTCAAGTATACGTACCTCATAGCACTTGTCATCTTCGAAGTCGGGTCTGTCATCTGCGCTGCCGCTACAAGTTCGTCCATGTTCATTATCGGACGAGCTGTAGCTGGAGCTGGGGCAGCAGCTTTGTATTCAGGAGGCATGACCATCATTGGCTTCTCAGTACCATTACGCAAACGAGCTATCTATATTGCTGCCCTATCGTCGATGTTCGGAATTGCAAGTGTCGTTGGACCTATTCTCGGCGGAGCTTTCACAGATCGATTGTCCTGGCGATGGTGTTTCTGGATCAACCTACCATTCGGCGCAATTTCTCTCGCTGTCGTCTTCTTCTTTTTCTCGAATCCAGAACGTCAGTATAGTCACATCCCCGTCAAAGAGCGTTTGAAGTATATCGATATGGCGGGTGCTGTGTTTCTTATCTGTTCTATTGTCTGTTTGTTGTTGGCGTTGCAATGGGGCGGCTTCTCGTATACATGGAGTAACTCCAAGGTTTGGGGTACATTGTTAGGATTTGGTCTAATGTTGACAATCTTCATTGCTATACAAATTAAGCAGAAGGAGAAAGCAACAATTCCAATACGTGTTTTTAAGCAACAAACTGTATTGGTCAGTTGTATATTCTCTGCCTTGTTATCCATGGCTTTATATTCGTAAGTACTTTTTTTCTATACTATGTGATCAGGATTATCAAACTAATCTCTTTAGCCACATTTTTTATTTGCCATTCTATTTCCAAGCTATCAAAGGCACAACGGCCGAGGAATCGGGTATCCGCACTATCGCCTACCTTGTCAGCATCACTGTCTCGTCAATAGTTATCGGAGCCTCCATCACCATAGTCGGCTGGTATGCTCCATTTATGTGGTTTGGTAGTGCCATCTTCACTATTGGCGCAGGCCTTCTCTTCACGCTAAAGGTCAACTCACCCTCAGGCCAGTGGATCGGCTACCAAATCCTTGCAGGTATCGGAGCAGGCGCAGGAGGTAAGACGAAATTCATCATCATTCAACAGTACATTACTGATGAGTACTCCAGTTCAAATTCCTTTCGTCGCAGTTCAAGTCGTTACGAGTTCCAAAGACATGCCCACGGCAAATGCCTGTGTTATGTTTTTCAACAGTTTGGGAGGTGCTCTGAGTATCTCTATTGCACAGAACATCTTTGTAAATACTCTAGCGAAGGAAATCCCAAGATACGTGCCAGGACTCGATTCAAAAGTAGTTGCTGCGGCTGGGGCTACGAACCTCAGGAACGTCGTCTCGCCGGAGCAACTACCTGGTGTTCTGGAAGCCTATAACAAGTCTATTGTCACGGCGTTTATCCTTGCGATCGCAACGTCAGCAATGGCGTTCTTCGTTAGCTTGGGTATGGAGCAGAAGAGCGTGAAAGGAAAGAATATTATGGCTGGGGGAGGAGCATAGAAGATTGTATTTGAACTGGAAGCTCAGTTGATAGAGAATCATCTTATTCTAGCGCCCGGTTACTGTGTGGAATGCTCACTCTTCACGAGCAACGCTTTGAAACCTCGGAAGATTAGGAGACGGAAACTTTCCTCACTAAGACATTTTTAAGCAGTGAAACCATGTACCTAAGCTTCAACCCTTCAATCTGGTCTAGAAAAAAGAGAAGAATGCATGAACACATCATTGCTGTATTTAAACCAGGAGGCTGTGACTGGTCAAAGTCGAGTTGCGTTCGGGTCGCGCTAAAGCTCACAACCATAGTTCAACAGTTTAAAAAAAATTAATCTCGACACAGGAACACAAATCCAAATACTTTGGGCATCGAATCTGAGCGTTCCAAAGAAATAATAGCAGTTGAGTGGAAGTCTCCAGAAACCGTACCAGAACTAATTTTTGAGTCAAATTTGGGGGGGAAATCTAGAATACATTACATTAAACCACATTGTTTTCCCTCATGGCTAGCATTGATTAACAAAACTTCAAAGTCTGCCAAAAAATTATCAACCGTCAGACATGAATTCCACACACATCTCCATCTCCTCGCTCCTGACCCCAACAGACACTACTCGTTCCCGCATGGCCATCCAATCTCTCCTCAACACCCCAACAGACGTCTCTCCAAGCAATTCTTTAGCAAACACCCAACGACGAAACGCACTTCGAAACGACCCAGAGTGCTCAAAGGAGAATATTGAAAGAATGGTTGAAGAAGCGCTGATGGAAATGGTGGAGATTTGTGTAGAATGTACAGTGAAGAGGGTGTGGGATGAGTTGACAGAAGGTTGTACTACGGCTAAAGCTGAAAACATGGATATTATGAAAGAGGTTAAGAAGGAGGCAAAGGAGTAGGTAAAGCGAGAGGAAGAGGAAAAGAAGCACAGAAGTTAGACGAGAAGGAATTGATCTGGGGGGTGAGATAACATTGAAAATAGGCTGGTTTGAGAGACTGGGTAGAAAATGCGTTGAGTCTTTATTATTAGCCTTAGTTGTGAACTGAATCCTAAAGAATTCAGTAATTTGAATCGCGGTAAGTTATCTCACTGGATCTATCAAGTACGCGAAGATGAAGGGAGAAGGTGAATGATGATTACTACAACACATTAACACAGCAACGCTATAAGAGCGAGAATACTAAGTAGTGACGTTAAAAAACTCCAAGCAACAATCTTTCCCCCGAGCCCATGGCATGCGACATGGTATGCGACAAGTAAAAATAAGGGTATCAGGGTATCCGCGTAGCCGAACTGCCGCCATCTCAAATGCAAGGATTATATAATGATATGCCCCCAAACCACGCAACAACTGAAATAAGGACTGGATGCGCAAGCATGGACTGTTGTGATTACGGTAAACTCGGCCCCCAATCCAGAATCAAGAACTGCCACGTATATTCTGTGGGCGAGTCCAATGGCAGTCCGGTGTGTGTAAACATACGCAGATCTAAAAGATGGCTAGTCAAGCAAAGATGGAGTTATTCCTTAACAACCAAACCTGTGAGGACCTGACCTTCGCGATCGAAATCCCAAAACGATCTTTCGCAGTCGAGAGTCTCGTTATCTCGATACAAGTAGCCAAGGTAGACAAGTTTGATTCTGGAGTCAAGACTCAGCTGCTTTGGTTAGCTGCGACCTCTGTGTATTTTGTGATAGGAAGTGAAGTAAACTTTTCTCACTTACATGTGCATGCTGCTTAAGTTGCTCTACAATGGTCACGACCTTTTCGTGCTTTCGAATCCTAAGCTCAACGTCGCGCTGAGTATTACTCAATCGTATCTTGACGAGGACAGTATCGCTTGTTTCTCCGGGTTTTTCTTGCATCCCATCGCCACCGGTATCGTACGCATGAGAGGCCGCAGAACCAGCATGTCCAGTCGCCTCATCTTCCTCGTCAACCAAGCCTTCCGGCAGCACGACGATCCACTCAGGTACCTTATACTTAATGCCGGTAGAGTCATACACAGCTCGCCACAACTCACCAGAAGGGCAAGTGCACCCCGCTGCATCGAGGATTGTCTGCGCCAACTGCACCTCTCCTTTTTGAAGATGGTCCGCTGCCATGCGTATGGCGGACCACATCTCTTGACTCCCGGTCACTCGTGTGTCCCACCAGTCATTGCGCTCCTTCTCCAGTCGCGAGCGCGTCCAGGCGGAAGCCGCTGAGTTGGGGACTTTGCTCTTGGTGCCTGGGGAGGCAAGACTGTTACTGGGCAAGCGAGAGCGCTGGCCAGGGTGAATGTGTTTCAGCGCATGGTTCAGACGGTCGCTGGCTTCGACCTGGCTGTTCTGGCGGGTATGCTGCGAGCGTTGGGATGCGCGGCGCGAGGTGGCTGGCGTTTGACGAGGGACAAGGTTGCGTGAAGATGGAGTGCTTACTCTGGTGGGCGCAACCGAGCCAGACTCAGGGCGAGAGGTACCGCACCCCTACGAGTGCCGTGTCAGACGCAGGCTCAAAGGCGCGAGCTGTATACTCACCATGATTAAATCAGTGTGCCCCTCAACACTTGCGCCAGCAAATATGGCGCAAAATCAAAATATCAGGAACGAAGGAAATGCCGCACTAAATACAGAATCAGGCGATAAGAGTGCTAACGAAGTGGTCGCATGAGCACTACACATTCACAGCGAGAGATTGGGCGTGGGCACTCGCTGCGGGGAGTTGCGCCTGTACCTGGCTGGCCTTGCCAGTGCAGGCGTAAATGGCGCGCTCTCTGCATTTGTTGGCAGCCGCACTCGCTCCTTCGGCTGCCCCCGTGATCGAGAGCGCAACAAACGAGTAAGGCGGCCTAGAGGGGCCGGATCTGGGTCGTTGTCTCACCACTGAACCCACGCGTCATACTTTTTGGCGTGCGCAGCTTCCAATGAATCGAGAAGTTCATGTCGACGACGTCACGACCAAGCACCATCAAAAGCTACCATTTCGATAACTTACACACTTGAAGCAAGTGGCGACCTACTCGACCTACTCGACTGTGATGTGCATTAAACTTTGCTTAGGAAGGAAGGCCGCTCACAAAACGATCAGCAATCACAAGCATCTTGGGACCACATTGATTAGAGATTATTACGTCGTAGTGTGCCCTAGTGGCCGCATATGTACAACTCTAATAAGGCTGTACGCAGGGTATCAGGGTATTCGCGATAAACCAACCAGGTCCACAAAACGACTACAGCGACCAGACCGACCCCAGACTTAACAAAGCAAAAAAATTGGTATCAAAATGAGAGAAACAAGTGCAGAGTGGTATCAGTCTAAACAAAGACAAAACAGGCCGGCGTAAACACTGCATAGGCAAGACAAGAAATCTCCAAATGCAACTGCCGCGCAGATCCGAAATCCACAGGAAAAGAGCGACGGAGAGTTGGACAAACGTAAGGAAATCGAAGTGGGGTATGAGAGGGTATGGAAACCTTGATCCAACTAGGGCATGGATCCACGTATGAGATTCAAAGTCGGATTTTGTGGGTGGATTCGTCGTGGCCGTACGGTCAAACAAGGGAGTTACGATATCTTTGCTTTTCCGTCATGGCGTCGTTGCTGTCATCGAGAAGGGCAGAGTCTTCCCACCACACCTTACGCAGTTGAAGTGACAGGCGTGCTGCTTTTCGGACCCTCGCCAACAGTGACGGCCTCGGGAACAACATCGCCAATGGTGGCGGGAGCGGCGACAGCAGGGGTGTCGTCCTTCTTGATCTCGCTGACAAGGCTATCTTCGTTGGGCTCCGCAGCCTCGGCAACGGTGGCAGGCGCCACGGTCTCCTTCTTCTCCTTGGTTTCCTTCTTACCGCCGGCCTTGCTGGCACTGCGGATGAGCGAACCGAAGATGGATGATCGCTTCTTGGCAACGGGGATCTCCTCCTTCTGTTCCGTAGGCTCAACCTTGGGTGCCTCGACAACGGCAGGAGCAGGAGCAGAAACAGGCTCCAGGGTAGCGGGGATAGTGGTATCCTCGATCTGGGGCGCCGACTCTTGTACCTTAGGAGTGGTGTCAACGGCGGGCGACTTGACCTTCTCCTTTCCGCCGAACAGCTTGCCAAACGAGAAGTGCTCCTTCTCCTTGGAGGGGGTCACAGCCGGTGCAGGCTTGACATCCTCAGTCTTGGGCGCCTCAAGTGTCGCCTCCTTAAGGGGAGCGGAGGTCTCGGCAACAGGGACAGGGGCAGCAACTACAGGCTCCTCAACTGACTTCCGAATCTCGGGAAGGGTCTCGGCATCCTTTGCAGGAACGGCTGGGAAGACGTCGCCCTCCTTCTTCTCAGTAGTGGGGCTCTTCAGCTTACCGATCAGGGTACCGAAGACAGAGCCGCGCTTCTGAACCTTGGGCTTGTCGATGGGCGAAGCCTCGACAGGAGCAGTGGTCTCCTCTGCAGGAACGACTGGGGCAACGAGAGCAGGAGTCTCGGTGTTCGCCTCCTCGTGCGCCTTAGGAATGTCTTCAGTGATAACAGGAGCAACAGCAGGATCTAAAATACTGTCAGTACAAACACACCGCGATAGATCAGAGTCCAACATACCCTGGATAACCTCCGAGGAGTTGGTGACAGTGCCTACGTGGGGAACAACAAGAGGCTCCTCCTTCTTGGCCTCAGGAACAGCTGTAGCAGTCTCGTGCTCCTCCTTCTTCAACTCGGCCTTCTCTTCAGCCTTGTCCTTCTTGCCCAGAAGTCCACCGAAGATACTGGCCCGCTTGTTGGAACGGCTCCTGCTCTTCGTTGCCTTCTTCTTCTTCTTCTTGTCAGAGTCGGAAGAAGAACTGCTAGACGAAGATCCTGCACGGACTGGGCCAGCAGGCGCATCAGCAACAGCCTCGCCTTCAACGGCCTTGGGTGCAGTAGCAGCATCGACGGTCTTCGTGGGTACGGTAGCGGCTGCTAGCGCGGTAGGCTTGCCTGTGTGTGATGTCAGCACCCTGCAGCGGGAGCAACCGAAACATGGTCTAGCACGCGATGCGACCCACGCAACACGACTTTGCAGCAAACAAAAAATTGGGACGTACCGAGCTTCTCCTTGTGCTCCTTGTAGCTCTCGCTAGATTCGATGCCCTCCTTAGCCTCCTTCGCTTCGACGATGGCCTTCTCTACGGCGATAAACCATCCGTCACGTTCAGCTCCAGTTGAGGCCTCAAACGCGTGCTTGTGACCAGAAACCTTGAAGGCAAAGGCAAGCGCGCCGTCTTTGTGGAGGTCAGTCGCATAAGCCTGTCTTGTATTAGCACTATGAATCAAGTTAATTTACGAGACATTGCGCACCAGGTTGAGGATGCCGTCAGGCGCATCCTTCTTATCGGCGTGCTTGACGTAGAAGAGCAGACCCTTTCCAGTTTGGCTAGACCAAGCGGCAGCAGGGTGAGCAATTTCAGGCTTCTCGCCGCGAAGATACTGCGTGAGGCTCGAGGTCGGGACTGGCTCATCGCCAAACCAGAAGTGCTTTTTCGAGAAGCGGAACGCGCTGAAGCGGTGATCAGCACTGGCGTGATATCTGTAGCACGCGAAATACTCACTTCTTAAGACCAGGCGCCTTGTAGCCCAGGGCGCCGCTGTAAATGGGCTCGACCACCTTTACCTCCTCCACTGGCGCAGCGACTTCGCTCTCAACGGCAGGCTGCTCAGTTGTGACAGCATCAGCAACAGGCTCCTCTGGCTTCACATCGGCAGCGGGAATAGGAGCTGCGACGGGAACAGGAGCTGCGGGCTCGTCTGCAACAACTGGCGCGACAACTGGCTTCTGCTCTTCGGTAGACATATCTGCGCGCTTAGTATGCGTGGAAGAAGTGTGTGGCTGAGGAGTGCGAGGTGGGGGTGCTCAAAGGCAGGTGATGGAGGGAGAAAGGGTCTTTGTGATTACAAAAGTTTAAAGAAGAAGGCGCAATGCTGACACGTGCAAGCAAGAGAAAGCAGGCGCGACCTGGTATGGAAAAGGTGGCAGGAGTAACAAGAAAACTGTTCAGCAGAAGGCCACTTTAAGGTGAAGGGCGCGTTGCTAGGGGTTTGCTGCGCAGGGATCCCGGCACGAAATTAGTCGGGCGCACTAAGCGATGCTAGCCTGCCGTATGGCACGATTCACCAACGTTATGCACTGCTCGCCGCCCGATGAAACGAACACTGTGCATCCCAGCATGAGTCTGTCGTCGACTCGTTGTCGTCTTTTTGAACGAGGACAGAGGAGTGGTTGTTGGGCGGCGTTCGTCTGCGGATCAGTCATGTTTTTCCAGTTTGCAAGTGTGGTGCTGGGCGTCGCCGCAGTACTCCAGGGATATGTATGGTCTCATGATCACCCCTCTTCTGCAGTTTCCCTATCTTGACCGACCAGACCAACCTCTGTTCGTTGCCTCACGCGATGACAAGAAAATGCACGGCGCTGTCGTCATCCTACTTGCTGGGCAGAAGACGTGATCGCAGGGTAGTCTGGGTGGACTTGCCATTACTTATCTCTTCTGCTCATGGGTTGTGTGCCAGCATCCATCACATGCCGTCTACCAGCTCTCGTGATATCGATGATCGGCGTGAGGTCTCACACCAAATCCTTGAACCACGATTGGTAGAGCATCCGCCGCTCTTTCTTGTTCTTCGCGCCCACAAGCATGCACTATGCAGTTCAACGGACACGTTGTATTTCTGTTCCTGCCTCCTCTCCTTTGCCATGCAACACCAAAATACTTATCCCAACTATCGCGACTCGCTGCACAACTTCGTGTCTGCACACCATGCCAAGACAATGTGGCTAGACGTGCGCTAGCGGCGGTCAACCAATGGCTCATGTCATGTCCGCTCAAGCGCCGATCACCGTTGACGAAACGAGTCAAGGGCCTCTAATGGCTTGTCGCCCGCCCTTGATTTATGAGCGCCTTCGCGGCCAGCCTGTGGATTTGCGAGAGATGGTTAGATCATTTAGCTCACACTCGCTCCTTTGTCCCAATCTTCAGAGCAAATCCTGAGATGACCTTTGTTCGAATCAGCCTTCTAACAAACATTACACGACATGGAAGGCCTCGCGGGTGCATGCGTTATGTACATGCCAACCTGTCTGCATGATCACGATCATGCATATGAAGCTTGATTTTGACTGGTTGTGTGTAGGCTTACTAGATCGGGCTCAAATGTCAATAAATTGGTCGAGCGAGCATCGCAAATTTCGGGTTGACGAGTTCACCACTGACCATCTTAGATACCGAACTCAAAATTCTCGTGGATAGGGGTCCAGTCCTCTCCTCCGCGCGAATTTTATCATCTTCAAGGTTAGATATCACACAGCACAATGTTCCGTTTCGAAAAACACTTGTACTATCTTTGGGCACTCTCGTCTGGATCCACAACAAAAGAACTTTTTACCGTCCCCCCTCCTTCATCTCAACACTAGATTGTGGTGGCACAGCGAATTACTGGACCCACTGATCTACCAATGAAATAGCCTGTGGCCATACCAATCTGCGTCCTCTTCACCGCCACAAATTTGAAGCTTTATTTTTTTGAGTCATCAGCTTGTCGGAAGTTGGAATCATCCTTGGAATCAATCAACCTCTAATTAAGAGGCATCAAGGCTATTACGTTGCACCTCGACAGATTTCCTACTGCAGAATCTCAGGTGAACGGCCGCGGATCCTGACCCTGGCAATCATTGACAGCCTTGTGCCTTAGCGACACACCTCACGAGTCATCGCTCATTTGCGTCGGTTCCTTCAGCAACCTCATTAGAGTATAACGCGCGGCAGCGATAGTAACAAGATAGCCAGAAAGATTGCTAGTATAAAGTAAATTTTCCCTCGGCAATAATATCACAGTCCAGTATGGAGAAGATATTCAAGCCGGCTCATGTTACCAGCTTCGCAGCCCACCAGTTGGCTTAATAGAAAAAAAAGGCCCAAGCCCAAAACATTTTCAATTCACACAATCGAACATCGGCCGCCATCCATACCCGAGTAGCCTTTAGCCAACTCAAGGATTCAAAGGTACTGAAGTCGAAATAAGCTCTAGGATAAAGCCGTCGATGCGGCTGCAGCTGCACGCAAGTGGGGATTTCCTGATGTGCCTTCCTATTTTGGTAGTATGTTTGTAACAGCGTCATCAAATAGTAACTTTGCTTTCTCATTTGGACCACTTGAGTCTCATTACCGTACAGAATCAATCATGTAAAGTACTAAATTACAGTTCATGTAATTATTTGGGAGGTCGTGATCTAGCAAAAAAGTATTTCCCTTAATGACTTTCTAGGGTGCAATAGACACAGTATTGTATCTGTTATTACTAATACAAGTTCTCCTCCGCTGTCTGATATAAGCACCCGTCAGCCTTTTTTCCACCTTACTAAAGTTACATTGTCTCAAAATAATACACATCTCGCAACACCACCACTTAGACCAGCAGCAACGCCCACAGTCCTAATAGCGCATATCGGCCTATTCCGTCTCGCAAGCGTAAACACCAAAAAAAACACTGTTTCTCACCCCACATTCCAGAACATCCAGTTGTTCCCTCTCATAGAGGATAACCGTCCCCCTACCCATCGCGGCCAACTCGCCCCTCGCCAATCTCTAATCGGACCGCTTGTTGACAGTAACGTGTCGCCGTGCGGGGAAACCCAGTGCACGACACCAGGGATACCTCTTCTTGTCTGTAGATCCACATTTTGATCAACGATACCCAAGGCGACGCATAAAGGTGGTGAAGTCATCGCAATCTAACGCACATAAAATCACACTGCAGTTCTGAGACAAGTAGATTAGAAACTGACCACCGAGTTGAAATGACGGAATCTGTGATGCTGTAGGATGCGAATACGACTGCACACGTGGAACATGGCAAAGATCACATGTACCGGCGCATCCGTGATAGGGCGAGCATGGTAAGTAAGTGAGAAACGGAATCTCGCGGAAGCCCCCACTGGTTCGGGCTATGCTGTCGATTGCCAAAAACAAATTCCTCCCGTACAACCCTGTCATGAACGCGCAACACTCTATTCGATCTTGAAATGTTACTAGATTGACGGCCATTGTCGTCCTGCTATTTATATGCCAACATGACGTGAACGGAAGCATTGAGATGAGTGCAAGTCCTTTCTTCAACTGCAGGTCGTCCAAGTTCCGTTTGCCACTGGACGGAAGTCGTTCAATAGGCATAAACCGGCTACTTGATACGGCTAGTGTCGTTTCTGGTTGAAAAAGGCGCAAAGGTCTGAAATGAAATGCCAGACGAGTAGTTATCTGAAGTTTCACTCCATGAATGTTATTTGTGGTAGGTTTAACCGCAAGTGACGGAACCCTCGGGTTTGACGTCACCAGATGGCCCTGAATTGGAGGGGAAACATAACTCAGTTTCTTTACGACAGACTTGAACGTTCAAGAAAGTTACCACTACTGAGCCACGAGGAAGCCAGGCCCATTCTTAGTCATGGCGCGAGCTACGAGATGCTGTCGCAGATCATCGACCTCACAAACAAGATATACGGGCCATAATGAGGAACAATGCGTTTAAAATTCCCATAGCACACTGACTGACTTCGGATGGACTCTGTCTGACTACTCTGTCCCTCCAACCCCCATAACACCCCTCCCAAACCATTCACTAATAACTGCGAACCCATCCCTTCCCCTCTTGAGCGCATCTTGAAACAGATCATGTCGCTCCGCGCTCTCCACCTGCGCCCTCCGAATTGCCTTAATGGTTGCATTCTGGCTGCTACAAACCGGACACTCTACTTCTGCATCCTCCACATCTTCATCTGTACTCAAACAGCTCTGATGGAATGAGTGCTTGCACAAGAAGTGTACGACCGGCAGCTCGAGCATCTTGGAACACACCTGGCAGCGTGCAGCTTGAAAAACTACAGGCTTCGTGTTCAAATTCTGAAGCTCGGATTTCTTGGTCTCAGTGTCAGAACGGAACGTATCGATTGTTCGGCGATTTGCTGTGATTTCAGCGCGCTCGCGCTCAATTGTGGTACTAAGGTAGGCTTTAATCATGCCCATTGTGGCCACACCATTTGCGGAGAGAGTTTGTATGACTTGAAGGGGCGCCATCAGTCCGTCTTCATCGATCTTCTTCAAGACAGAGTCTAACTCATCGCCTGATTCTGCGAGAATTTCGGGCGACGAAGTAAAATACGCGAGAGCGGCCGGGTAGAGTGCAGGTTCTTCGGGCCCATATTTGCGAAGTGCACGGATGGCACCTTGTGTGTCATTTGCAGTGGTGTAGGAGCGGAAAATATCGAAGTGGAGACCTTGTTGCTCACGAACAAGTATTGCGCCGTCGCGGAAGTTGGAAAGATGAGATAGAAGGAGAACATTCGATGTGTCTATCGGTATGTCTTTGCCCTCGACTAACTTCTTCGCTTTGGTCTCCCACTCTTGCCGCTCACCATCCTTCTTAGAGGACGCGATGTGCAAATACATCTCGAAGAGTGTGGTGTATAGGTCAACTTTATCATCTTCGCGTAAGTTATCCGAGCTAATACATGCTTCAAGAAACACGATGAATTCTTGAGCATGGTCCACGAACGCCGAGAATGCTGTTCGTGGCTTCGGTACCTTGTACTTGGGTGCAGGCTCGTCCGTGTCCGTCTCAACAATCTGGGCCTGGCTCATCGTGCTCTTTTGCTCGCCTGATGGGGGGGATGCTAGTGCGTTAGTGTTCATGTATGGCAGGGGCAAGAGAGCCGCAAGGTTTTGTACGGCACTCGATGCTACACCAAGACCCATGCCTATTCCACCAGATGCTGGTGCATTGGGTATGACGATAGCATCCTTCTTTGGTCGAAAGTTTCCAGTGTAGTAATCGATGAAAAGCTGAGTTGTATCCTTGGGAGTATGCTGCAGTAACACTGTTGCGTATTTCATTAGATTGTAGTAGGCTACTTCAGGCTCTAGCCGCCAAACATAAGCTAATGCTTCAGCGTATCGTTTTGAGTCTTCGATGAGTACGTCTACAACCAGTTCATGTTCGCCATGTTTGCGGGCAAGAAATGCTGCTTGATCAAAGTAGCCTCCTTGGCGACACATGGAGATGGCGGTATCTAGGTCAAACTTGAGGTCATCGGGCGACTTGATAAACTCTTCCAGCTTGTCAACATCTTTGAGTTTGGCATAGCAGTTGAGAAGGAGAGTGGTATGATCTGATGTTGCCTTGTGATGATCATGCAACTCCTCCAGGTATTCGATCAAGTTGTGAATACGCTGTGTATCCAGAAACTAACAAAATTGTCAACATTGACCAAAGATGATGCTCGTGTGCGCATACTTTTCGGATAACTTGAGAAGGTTCTGTATTATCAATAGCCTTGAGATACTGCTGCATTGCAGTGTCGTAGTCTTGCTTGGAGTACAAGTAATCACCAAACTTTCGGAGAATGACATTCTGCTGTGAGGAATCAAGTCCAGCCTTTTGTGCAAGGTTGATGGCTAGAACGTAAAGATTGCGCTGATAAAGTATATCCAACTTTTGTGCAAAAGGCTTCTCATGATAACGGAAGATCTGTCCCTCATTAGCCTTTCGAGACCATTCTTAAGTATAAAGGTCTTACCTTTCCGTCAATTGTGAACACAAAGAGGTCGCCCCACTCAGAGATGATGCCCTGAACTTGAGACGTCATCTGCTCTTGATGGGCTACGAATCGAAGTTCGGTGTTGAGAAGGGTGAAACTTGTTGTATTAAAAACATCATCAGTAGTACCGACGCCAAAAGCTCTGAGTGGATTAGATCTAGGCATTGCGTTCGACTTTGGCGGTGCGACAATTACAACATAATCTTTGTATGTCGAGATCAACTTCTTCTCACCCTCATATGTGTATGGGGGCCCACGGCCATGCTGGCCATAGTAGTATATGGCATCGTTTCTTGCCACCACCACGTCTCGAGTGGCTTTGTCCACAGCCATACACCCAACTCCGCAACCATATTCGTCGAGCGACTTTGCAGGCTGGCCTTGGCCTCTGCCTGATATCACGAGAGTCATGATGCGCGCGGTGGTGGCGATGTAGAGTGTAGTGATGTTTCCTTCTCTAAATTCAATGCCGGTGATGGGCTCCTCGGATTCGAACACGGTTCGCTGTCTCGCTCCTCGATCATGGATGAGATCGCCGCGCACGACTGTGACAGCACCATTTGCGAAACCAACAGCAAGCTGAGACAGGTCATCCAGCGCCGCAAAGGCAGATATGGGGAACTGCTTGCGCCCATTGTGGATGGTGAGAGTACTCTGGCATCGCGGGATGCCCGTCTTCTTTTCCAGTTTGTCCAGAGCCCACACTTTCAGCACGGGCTCATTGGACATGTCTTCGGCAATGGTCACCAGTAGCGACGTCCCCTCAACCTGCTTCATATGCGTGATTGCGCCAGCGTCATAGGCTCTGAACGCGCGCACGACCTTGAAGGCCTGCGACAGAATGCGGACGACGCCATCGCCACTGCCGACGAAGATGCTCTCAGATCCAGAGACTATGCATGTAGTACTCCCAGGCTGCAGTGTGTGAGAGGGTACCTAGGCGAGGAGGACGCGATCATACCTCGGAGAGGAAGGAGCTCTCATCATCGGGGAGCTTGACTTGCGACACGTCGAAGAACTTGAACTGCCACTGTTGGTGCTTTAGCTTCATCATGATCGCCGAGAATGGGGGTGCCATCGACAAAGCTTACCGGAGTGACTGCCATATCTGCTACCAGGCGTCCATAACCACCACCTCAAGAGTCGGCAGGAGCTATCGTCACCTTGGAGCGCTGGGAAGGCACGACCTTGGACGGTCGGCCAATGATATCACGCCCAGTCGTGGCTGAGCCTAGCGTGATTGTATCGGCGGCCCGTGCACCTGCTTGTCTCTGCCTGACAGCACCCCCTTCTTAAACCTTCTCACGGCTTCTGCCTCCATTCCCCCATTCCACCACCCTTTCCATCAACCACACCATCCGCGCTCCCTCGCTCGCGATCTCCCATCACTGCGCGCAACTCACTCGCACGCACACGACCTAAGCCTCTACTGCCACGCGCTCTGCTTTGAATAGCACACGTAGTCGCGCTCAGCTCAGTCTTGTCGACTGAACAACAAGTCCCTCTACTCTCTGCCCCCAGCTACCTACGTCTATTCGACGTCAGCGCGCTCTCGCTCACCCACCGACTCACCCAAGTCCCAACGTCACGTCGCTTTCCAACATGTCTTCCAAGATGGAACTCAGCCTCGACGACATCCTCAAGACGCGTCG
Organism: Mycocentrospora acerina; assembly: GCA_022701365.1. Taxonomy (NCBI): domain Eukaryota; kingdom Fungi; phylum Ascomycota; class Dothideomycetes; order Pleosporales; genus Mycocentrospora; species Mycocentrospora acerina. Next base: position 528,507 of record JAKUHH010000030.1, on the reverse strand, counting down.
CCAGTCCAGCCGTCGCGGCCGAGGAGGCCGTCGCTCCGACGCAGGCCGCCCCGCAGCTGCCGCCGGACCTGTAGGCGGTGTGCAGAAGGCCAATAAGCAAGGCAAGCAACCCAAGGCTGCCCCTGCTGCGCCCTCCGCTCCTTCCGGCGGTGAGACGAAGATTATGATCTCCAACTTGGTAAGTCTTTTCGAAGCTTTGTCTGCAAACTCCTCTAACGTCGTGTAGCCTTTGGACGTTGAGCAGAATCAGCTTCAGGTATGTAAGACCTTTGCAGGTCTTTGAGCCTACGTTACGTCGCATTTTGCGAGACAATGCGAGTTCAATCCGACAAGATCGTTCGCAAACTCCCCGCGCTTTGGTACGGGTTGTTGAGTCATGTTCTGCAAAAGTCACGCTACGATACGTGTTGGGGACACGACTAGCACAAGACTCGCAGCATGCGAACACCCTGAGGTGCCGCCGCGAAGAAAGTTGAAGATTGATGTCCGCCCACAAGCAACGCCAGTCCATGACGGCGGTTGTGGCAGTGCCACAGCTACGCGCTCTAGCAGGATCTGCATACAACATGCAACCCTGGTGGCGACACGCGAGCCAGAAGATATCATGAGAGCATCGAACACTACGTGGTCGAGGGCAGATCCTTTCATGAATGGCTCGCGGCGTCCGTAAGACGCTATATGCTCATACAGCATGGCGCTCTGGCGCCGAGAATGCGTATTAGTTGTCAAACAACCTGCTCATCGCTTTTGGACATCAATCTCTCCTTTCTGAGCGGCACCGTATGAACGCTCGAACTCCGATATTACCTTCGTTGCCGACCGCGCCGTACCCGGACTTGTCGAACTTGCTTCCGCGTCTGCGAACTTCATACCACGTCACAACGACTAATGCGCCTCTTAGGATTACTTTGCTTCAGCAATTGGTGTCGGCAGGCCCAAGAAGATTCTCATGCAGTATGGACCAAACGGCCGCAGCCTTGGAAGCGCCACCGTCATCTTCAACCGAAGCGAGCAAGCTGTCAAGGCTACCACTTCTCTCAACGGCGTTAAGATTGATAATCGCCCGATTCGCGTCGAGATGCTTGTGAGCGCAGCAAACATTCCAGCTCCCGCTGGAAAGCCTTCCCTCGCAGACCGGGTTACGTATGTAGATTCCGTTGCCATCAAATGAACCACAGCTCACACAGTCTAGCCAACCGAAGAAAGACCAGCCTAAGCCTGCTACCGCTGCAAAGGCTACTCCTGCTGCCGGACGAGGACGTGGTGAAGGTCGTGGCCGCGGCCGTGGACGTGGCGGTCGTGACCGCCCCAAGAAGAAGACTGTTGAAGAGCTCGATGCTGAGATGGCAGACTACTTCCCTGCTGGTGGAGAGGGTAGCAACGACGCCATGGCTGCAAGCGGCGCGGGCGGCGTGCCAGCAGCCGCCGGCGGTGACACTGCTATGGATGACGAGATGCTTTGAGCTTGAAACGCCTCTCTATTGCGACTTTCCTTCTTTTATACTTAATCGTCACGAGCAGAATTGGTTCGGGCTCCGGAGCAGTCGGGTTTTTCATCTTCTTCATTTCATTGGAAGCGTCATCATTCACGAAAATTGAATTATCTCCCATATTCAGATTGCTATGAGAACAGCTGGTCGGTCGACAAAGCACACGATTCGGGTTTTTGTACACTACTCAAGATGATTGAACTGCGGGTTACAGATTGTGTTTCTGCCATGGTAGCACAATATATGATAAGCCTTATGAAAGGAGCTTGGTTGTCTAAGTCGAACTTTGTGGGTTATGTGGTGTACTGAAAGGAGTATTGAAATGTCATGAGATGCTTTTGCAACGGCACAACAGGGCCGATTGTAGGGAACGCCGGGTGTAGCCGCAACATCCAGCATGTAGATCTTGAAGTCTAATTGAAGTGATGCACAGCTGTTCCAATAACTTGCTCCCTCTTCGCTCACATTGTCGGAATTAGACCGCGTATCACTCATCATCTGCAACTTGTAGATTGCTCCCACTCAGCATACGCTCCACACTCTTTGCTCACTGGATGCATACATAGCCTCTGACGTTAAGAGAAGTGGTTGATTCAAAGCCTATCTTTGCATTGCAAAGATAACGCTCCAGTATCGGGTAGTGCTTGTACCTGACGCGTTGCATCTCGCAGGCTGGTTCCGTCTTCTGCCTGCTTGCCCCGCGGGAGCTCACACCATCATTTTCACTTTAGCAGCTATTCCCCGCAATCCACTAGGGCTAGCCGTAAACTCACGGTAAGTCTCGCTGCCGACTCGCTGCCGACTTGCCCCTCATTGGAAGGGAGGACAGGAAGAATATAGCGCTCGTCCGACGCAATCGGATGGGTACAAGGAGAAGTTGATGAAACACCCCAAAAATGTGGCATGTTCAACAGACATTGAGTTGTTTGTGATTTGTCAGGCGTAATCGAGTCGCATCCTTTAGCTTGCCAGGCTCTGGACATGTTCATCCGAGTGCTCGCTCAAATGGAAGCCGAGCATGCTGGGGTTTACGCGGTAGAATTGCCTTTTCCATGTTAGTGTGGTGGCTCAGAAGAAGGCTGCTTTCTAGTCTACATTCCTTCTTGCCCCCTCCCCCATGGCAGAGGACCGCAGACTTTGTGTTATTTCCGGTTCTTATCACCCGTAGACCAGGTCTTGAAGTGCAAAGAAGATGACTAGAAATATGATTGTCACGTCGGTTTCTAGATTGAGCATCAGGCGCCATGTTTGGTATGGTCAGACGCGCCTCCGACGTGTCGCGCCATGGACTTGCGGGGCAGAGAGCGGGGCACAGGCTTCCGCTGCTGCGCCAACCGCCACTGAGATCTACTCATGACAGCTGCGATAGGTTGCTAGAGAGGCTCGAACCTGGCTCCTCATGGCCGAGGCTGCTAGACTATTCATTTGGGGCATTCGTCCGGTGGAAAATGCCACGCGCAGCGTCGAAGCGGGCACTACTTAAGGTTTCCTTGTCCCTCTGCCCCCTCATCCCATAACATCTCTAATTTTCTTTCTACTGATACCCCAATTCGTTTTGTTACACTATCAACATTATGTCTGGTGTTTCAACTAAGCTCAAGACCCCTCAGACGGGCGAGTACGACCAGCCCACCGGCCTGTAAGTACACGGTTGCATCCCTTCTTCTCTCTCGCTCTCCTGTCTGCCAGTCCGCGCTTAGGCATTGTACTGACATTGGGAAGCTTCATCAACAACGAGTTCGTTCCGTCTGTTGATGGCAAGACATTTGAGGTCATCAACCCCTCGACGGAAGAGGTCATCTGCTCTGTGTCAGAGGCCTCAGAGAAGGATGTCGACATTGCTGTCGCTGCCGCCCGCAAAGCCTTCAATGGCCCATGGAGGAAGGAGACACCAGAGGCCCGTGGAAGGCTTCTCGTGAAGCTCGCCGACCTCTTCGAGAAGAACGCCGATCTCCTCGCCGCAGTTGAGGCTTTGGACAATGGCAAGGCCTTTGGCATGGCCAAGAACGTAGACATTCCTGCTGCTGCTGGCTGCTTGAGGTACTACGGTGGCTGGGCCGACAAGATCGAAGGCAAGGTCGTTGACACATCGCCCGACACATTCAACTACATCAGGAAGGAGCCCGTGAGTAACAAGTTGATGCGGATCGTATGATCCAGACTGACTTCATTAGGTTGGTGTGTGCGGTCAAATCATCCCCTGGAACTTCCCACTGCTCATGTGGGCGTGGAAGATTGGTCCCGCCGTTGCCACTGGTAACACTGTGGTCCTCAAGACCGCTGAGCAGACACCTCTTTCTGCCTACGTTGCGGCCACACTTATCAAGGAGGCTGGCTTCCCCCCAGGTGTCGTCAACATCATCACTGGTTTCGGCAAGATTGCCGGTGCCGCCATCGCCTCGCACATGGACGTTGACAAGGTCGCCTTTACCGGTTCCACCGTTGTCGGCCGACAGATCATGAAGGCCGCTGCTGGCTCCAACTTGAAGAAGGTTACCCTTGAGCTCGGAGGAAAGAGCCCCAACATTGTCTTCGCCGATGCGAACCTTGACGACGCCGTCAACTGGGTCAACTTTGGTATCTACTTCAACCACGGACAGTGCTGCTGCGCCGGTTCGCGTGTTTACGTCCAGGAGGAGATTTACGACAAGTTCATCGAGAAGTTCAGGGAGCGTGCTGCCCAGAACGCCGTCGGAGACCCCTTCGAGAAGGACACCTTCCAGGGTCCCCAGGTCTCGCAGCTCCAGTTCGATCGTATTATGGGGTGAGTTCTTACGTGGTTGCGTTGTGAAGCAGATACTGACCTTTATGCAGATACATCGAGTCTGGTAAGGCTGAGGGTGCCAAGGTCGAGACTGGTGGCAAGCGCAAGGGCGACAAGGGCTACTTCATCGAGCCAACCATCTTCTCCAACGTCACTGAGGACATGAAGATCCAACAAGAAGAGATCTTCGGCCCCGTGTGCACAATCTCCAAGTTCAAGACGCAGGAGGAGGTTGTCAAGATTGGCAACAGCTCCACGTACGGTCTTGCCGCCGCGGTGCACACGACCAACCTCAACACTGCCATCTCTACGGCCAATGCGCTCAAGGCTGGTACCGTCTGGGTCAACACATACAACACTCTGCACTGGCAGCTGCCATTCGGTGGATACAAGGAGTCTGGTATCGGCCGTGAGTTGGGTGAGGCGGCGCTGGACAACTACCTCCAGACCAAGACTGTGTCGATCAGACTTGGAGACGTCCTGTTCGGTTAAGCGGATGAATGCGGATGGAAAAGCATCTCTTTGGAACTGTATATAGCTAAGCAGCCATGAGAATACGAATGAAACTAAGCACAACACGTCTGTTCTTGCTGCGACTCCTCATTGATGCTTCTAACGGGTTGGGCTGAAGGATGCGGTGTGGAGGGACCAGTCGTTTGCAAGCTGTATCGATAAGATGTGATGTTTGACATGGATGATGGGATTTAGCGAGGACAACTAAATGTTGGCGTTGCGTCAGAGCTCCGTCCATGGCCATCGGCGACGGGCGTGGCGGAAACAAGGGCCATTCACCGCGGCGTTGTATTCTTTTTGCCTCGTGTCGACGCGTCATGGGGACAAGTAAAGCGCGTGTCTGCATCGACATGATTTGAATCCGCCACAACCTTGCACGTCGTCGAGGCATCATCCATCCAACCCCGACAGCCCAGCATGGCGCCCACGCAGCCAAACACGCCGTCGCACACCAACTTGTACATCCGTGATGTGCTGCACTCGTCTGAAGCACCGCCCACCATCCCCGTCCGCTATTTCTACACGTCGCCGCTCGCTATCGATGACCCTCTCTCACCGGTCCCTCCGCCCGCCACGACCGCGTCGAGTGGGAAGAGGCAGCCGCCGCGCCCGTTCTCCGAGTACGACAACGACGCCGTCAACGAGTCATGGCTGGAACTGAGGAAGCTGATTCTGAAGCACAACGAGGAGATGGGGGAGAAGGGCGCGCTGACAAACCCGGCAGTCGCGCGCTTGAAGAGGAAGAGAGGAGGCAGCGCGTCACGGGACGAAGTGCCCGTCACCGGCAGAGACATTCCTTCCACGAGGTCGGACAGCTTGGGACGGTACTCGCGGTCTGCCGAGCTGGCTGAGAGCAGTCGGCCTGGCTCGAGTGGCGGGAGGCAGGGCCCGACACTAGTTGGATCACTGAGGGCGCTGGACCCGGGGCAGGCCTCGCCTTCCTTGGAGCCTACCGTCACAGGCACGCCTTTTATCAGGGCGCCATCGAGAGGGAGCTTGTCCAAGGCATGGAAGCCTGTGCCCATGGACGGAGGCAGCCGGCCGACCATACACGAGGCGGACAGCTACAAATGGGACGACGACATGGAGCCTGCTTTGGCAGCGGGCAGCAAAGACAAAGGACCGGCGAAGAACACGTCCAAGCCAAAAGCAGGGCCGTCTGCAAATGTGCCGGTTGGCGTGTCGAGACTGCATCACGTCGTCATGGACGCCGAGTCGATACGGATGGAGCCCATTTACTGGTCACCGCTCAGCGACATCGCGCGTATAGTCAGAGGAACCTGGTTCTACAAGGATACGATGATGCCTGTTGAAGTCGAGGTTGCAAACATGCTCGAGGCTGGCTACCTGGAGCTGCAGCCCTGGACACAGACATGGAAAGACGAGTTGAACAGTGCGGCTGAGGTGGGAGCACTCGGGGAGATGAAGATTTTGCATAAGCTCTGGCCCGACAAAATCAAGAAACCGGAGAGTCGACCGTCCACGTCACAGGAAATGCGATCCACAGGCCTGGTCCAGAGCACCCTCCCAGAAGAAGCGGACGATCCAGAACAGGAGCGACGCGAGACTGTTGAGGATGCCTGTGACTTGATAGATATATCGACTGGCCCTGAAGGCGCAGATAACAAAGCAGCTGGTGACCTCGAATACGGTGCCGACGGAACAAAACGTCTCTACCTCAAAGCTGGCGTCATCTATGCTGACGATAAGGAGGCCTATGTTTTGAAGCCTGCACACCAGCCATCACATTACTATGGTAGAAGACCACTGGCTAATTATATCCGCAAGAACAGAGCTATTGGCGTCTGTGTAGTACGTGGATTTGACCAGGCAAAATGGGACAAGCTACACCCTAACAAAAACACAACCACAACCCAGAGGGCGCGTGAGGGTGTGTCGACTTCGCAAGGGGGAGCACCTCCTTATCGCAGACAAAAGTCTGACCCCGACCTCGCTCTCTCCGAGAGGCCCAAAGTGACAGATCTAGTGCTCGTCATTCATGGCATTGGACAAAAGTTATCAGAGCGCATGGAGACATTTCACTTTACACACGCGATGAATTCTTTCAGACGAGAAGTCAATGTAGAACTTGGGACGCCGGATGTTAAACGCCACCTGAGAAAGGATATGGGTGGTGTTATGGTGCTACCAGTAAATTACTACGTTCTGAAACTAAGACAGATGATTTTGTGCTAATATTGAGCAGGTTAACTGGCGACATCGCGTTTTTCTTCAGTCCGATGCTACTGACACCGAGGACGTCGAAGACCCTACAGCCAACAACTACACGCTTAAGCACATCACCCCGGAGACTCTGCCTTCTATTCGTGGCATTGTTAGCGATGTCATGCTCGATGTGCCGTACTATCTTTCCCCAGAGCATAACCCTAAAATGATTGCCGCGTGTATACAGGAAGCGAACCGCATCTACCGACTCTGGTGTGCAAACAACCCTGGGTTCCAAGACTATGGAAGGGTACATCTGATTGCACATTCACTCGGCTCTGTTATGGCCGTTGACATCCTAAGCCAACAACCGACTTATGTCGACCCTGGGCTCAGCGATCTCTCTCTCCCTGAGGAAGATCTCCCCAGTGATCAGTTCATCTTCAACACTGCAGATCTCTTCGTATGTGGCAGCCCAGTCGGCCTTTTCCTTTTAATGAAAAACGCCGGGCTCCTTCCCCGCAGAGACAAGGAGAAACCTGGTGCAGACTCATACGCGACGCCTGGTGTTGCCGGCGAACAAGGTACTTACGGCTGTTTAGCCGTCGACAATATTTACAACGTCATCAACCCATATGACCCCGTCGCATGCCGCATCAACGCCACTGTCGACGTCGTATATGCTGAGATGCTGAAACCCGTCACCATCCCTTCCGCATCCTCCTCATACTTCTCCTTCAGCAATCCGTTCCGTCGCCAGGACTCCTCTTTTGCGTATGATACTGCCAAGCCACCTACACTCCGTCTACCGTCAAATGTCGAGCTTGAAACGCATAATTTCACGCGTGAAGAAATTGCAGAGAAAAGAGCATATCTACTCAACGACAACGGACAGATTGACTACTTCATGAAGTATGGTGGGGGACCATTGGAGATCCAGTATCTCACCATGTTGGGCGCGCACAGCAGTTACTGGCTCAGTAGGGATTTTGTGAGGATGATTGTTGTAGAGGTGGGGAGGGGACTGGGCAAGGAAGGTACGGTTAGTAGCATGCGTGCAGTAAAGAAGAAACCTGTTGTTGGGGGGTAGCATATGAAGCTATGACATGGGAAGGTGAGGTGGGAGTTTTTTTCGGTTTGTAGTTTTGGTATACCCTGTTTGATTATTGGAGCTTCTGTTCGTTTTTGGCATTGTTGTAGAGTGGGTAGATTGTCTAGATCTCGAGTAACTCATACTTCCATCACATGTTAAGCTTGCGTGCTTGTACTGTCTCATGTCTACACATCCTGGTTTCGCTTATCGGATAGAGCGCAAGACAAGTAGATACTACTTCTGGAGATGTTGCAAAGGAGACCAGATATCTGTATCTGTGATGTGCCGCATCTGCCGCATCTGCCGCACCTGCCGCGTACATCCAAAGACCTAGACTCATACACATCAGACCACAGCAATTCTCCAACAACCCCTCCAATCATCACATCCAACCCCACCCAGCTATTAGGCAACCCCCCTCCGCCTTACAGCAACACGTTTCGACTCATCCTGCACAGCCCGACCCCTACCTTCCCGCCCAAGCCCTTGCACACCGATCAGCCCTGTCCCAACGTTACATCGCCCAAAGGGAGACAAATGCAGAGGCGTCCAACGCCACGCCCTCTGCCTATTCGTTAGGGTTAACATCCGCGTTCGCTAAAGGTCCAGCCGCAGCGGGGGACTTTTTTGAAATGAACAGGTCACAGCTCGTGATGCATGCCTGGCAGCACTCCGCGGAGCAGATTGAGATTGTGGGGTGAAGAGGAAATTGCGTGGACAATAGCATGTGCAGATTGTTGGGGCTGTAAAGAAGTGGGTAGATGGCTGCTTAGTGATGAGGGGGTTATGAACGAGGACTTGCTGCGGGACTTTTGTGACGACGACAATGGCAGCCTGGTTGGATACCAACGCAATCGTTGCCATGTCCCAACGCAATCAATCCCCTCACTTGAGCTGAGACTAGGTTCACCAGATTTGTGTGGGTGGTTTGGTACGGACGGATCTACTTTGACGGAAGCGCCGGGGCGTAAATGGAATGTGATACGTTGATCGGCTGTGCATTAGAAAACTGCGGGCTACTACACGTCGAGTGGAGGCTTGGTATTGCTTGTCTGCAATCCTGTCGCGGATAGACGGCTGGTGATTGGTACATTCGTATACGTCACGTGGAGAATGCGAAGAAACTGGGATATACATATAGCACAGGCAGGATCGGTGGGAACTTCCGCGTGGATAAGAGAATCGGGTCTTTTTATATTGAGTTTTGGATATCTATCGAGATTGGGGATTGGATCTGGCAAAGTGCAGCGCGGAATTGGAGTGGGAAGGAGGGGGGGCGAGCGGGAAAATCATGTGGCATCAAATGAGGCATTTCGCTATCACAAAAGTCCAATTGCACATTTCATAACAGCACAAACCTCGGAAATTCGCTTGTGCAATGCAATGCGGTACCAAACAATATATTACAATACACACATATACACACATCACGCACATACAGCTGAGTGGGCTCATAACATGCAATCCAGCCCCCTCCCCTTTGTCGAACCAAGAGTCCCCGCCCAACAATGTGAAAAAAAAGTGTCTAGTTGGACGCAGAGTACTCCCAGCCCCCACAACACATAGCAGCTACGTATGCGCTTGCCTGGCTTTTTAACCCCATTCTTTCCTGAGCATTCGCGGATGTTTGCGCATAATACCGGTGTGTGGATATACTAGTTGCATTAGTCGGGAAAACCGGTCAACGAGGCTGCAGACCAGGAGGGACACGACGCGTGGACAAGGCTGGCAGTAGGGGCGGGGGGGAAATATCAAGGCGGCAGGTGCTTTGACTCGGACCCGGGAGAGTTGAATGCCTGCGGAGCGAAGTGTCCGCACCGTGCCGTTTGGGTGTGTGTCTATGTGTGGCTAGGGGGTTTAAGTGCAAGGTATTGTTTCGAATTGTTTTCTGGCTTGGGAAGACCGGGACTTTGATCGTGATTTTAATTATTATTAGCTATACCCGATACACGTCGGAATCGCCAAATGAGGTGTTGCTCGCTTGCCGCGTTGTTCGGGGGAGATGTGCAATTGTGCACTCAGGCACGTGGAAAAGGTTCAATCGTAGATCAGGGTGTTCAGAGCGGGAGGAATAGGGTATTAAACGCTTTGAACATGTTGCAGTCTCACTTTTTAATGTTGTCCTCAGCCCTACATGATGTGCCTCATCGTATCCTGTCAGCCCTAGTGCATATACTCCGATGTCAGATGCTTAGCAATGGCCATCTTCAAAAAAAATCCGGGGTAAGATATAAGACGATGTCTTGCCTCTCTTGACGTTTGATGGGTTATTACTCAAGGCTTGGTCAATTTCTCGTGGGCAAGTCATTGCACCTCTGCACAAGACTCCTTTTTTTCAGCCACCCAATAAGGCAATTACTGCGCGTCGGTCTTGTCGCAGGATTGTGACTTATCAACGCGGGTCAACATGGATTCGGACAAGATTGCATCCTTACGTCTAGCCTTCGCATCCACGCGACAGGCCTATACGGGCGGGACGTATCAAAGCGGGGAGGGAACGACTTTTCGTCTTGCTGTCGGCGCCGAGATGGCTGTCTTCGGCTCCGCAAACACGTGTCGGACTCTGTTAATGATACGGTCCGTAATTCATATTGCAGGCAGGGTTGAGGCGAGGAAATACACCGAGACTAAACTCAGTGCTGCTCGTAGCTCTGTTCTTGAGTCGCATGGCGGAATTTTTTTGGACGGTGCATAATGGCATGCATACAAGCCAGGTAGTTTCAAGCGCACAGTAGATGAGATGTTACTCAATTCTCGGGATTTTACGTTGATCACTCACTGGTTGGTAACAAGGTTTGATGTTCAAGGTAGATTCCGTGATCGCAAGGCGGATCTCAAGTCCAAGCCCCAGGTCGCTGGAGGCGCCCTACCAAGAATAGCATTGCGTGCTAGACAAAACCAGCCCCCGCTCCTTCGGGTGCGGCGTTCGTACAGAAGAGCTTCCACAATTATGAGACGCGCGCGCGCTTTGTCGTATGGATCGTGACTCTATGCGTGCATGTAATAAGTGGTTTACTCTAGTGCGACAAGCGTACCGGTATTCTCTCTTGTAGCGGTATTTTTTCGGTACAGAGCTTCGTGGGTGACGGTTAAGTCGGATTTTGAGACATGCGAACCTTGTGATGCTCATCGGTCATCGGAGACCGGCAGGGTGGGCTATCGGGCCGTTCGGTGATGCGCGTTGGTGATGGCATAGCGAACTATACTTTTGTGTTGACCTCGAGACGAAGCCTTGGAAGTAGTTAAACGTACGCTACTGCATTGTAACAGCTTGGCCATCTGTCTGTCCCAGTGTGGAAGAGTCTTTCATTCTTGATTCCAGATTTTCGCGCCCACGTTCACTGTGGGTTCTAGAGATGGTATTGTGAGTAAGTATTGTCGCGTGCCCTCAGAGCAAATTTAGGTAAAGGGACAGTGTAAAATCTCTTACAAGGCAGTCAGGAGCTAGGAGAAGGCATACTGGTAAAACCAACATGACGCTGAAGGTGCTACAATCTACCTCAGTCATGCGAAAATAACAACCACAGCTTACCGATCAAGATGAGAGAGATGGCGTGATGGTTCCAAATCAAAGCAACATCTAGAGCACTGCACTCGATCGAAAGAAGAGTCCAAAAAGTCCAGTTTTAGGGAGGCCTTTGAAGCTGTAAAACAACACCTCGAACGACCACGCCAGAAACCCGTTAATGTTCCAACAGCTGATTTGTTGCTGACTACCGTTTGCCAGCCCTGCTCCACAATCCTGTTCTCTGCAGCCTTATACCCGCGTCATGTGCGATTCATAAGCAACAAGCAAACGCGTCTCGCTTAGACGCAGAAGAGCTGGCAAAGGGCGTAGAGAACTACAGCACAAGGTTGCACTGTAAGGCTACAGCGTGCTGCTGGTGAGCATGGCGTTCATTCTCTTATCTCCATTCCCGCCATCTCCGACTTGCTCGTGATTTCCAACATGAACACGGAGAGACGGCAATATCGGGAATTCTACATGCACCGACCCCGATATCGAAGCCCCTTCATACGGAAGATATCGCACTTTGGCTCGACAATGAGTTGTGTATAGGGAGATTTAGTTTTGCGTCATTGCGGTAATCCTGCTTCCGATGAATACATCCTTGTGAAATCGGCGGTCGAAAAGCCAAGGACGAGAAGCAAATCATGAGGAATTGCATTATCGTTGCGTCGCTGCTTCGGGTGCTACAGCATCAGCACTACACCACCAAATGCCACATTACCCTGCAGCTGTATGCCATCAATGTATGTGCATGCTTGTGTTGGACAGGCCACGCTTCCGTATTCCCAGAAGAAAGGGTTGTGTAAGCAGTCGCCGTCCGAAGGATTTCCGGCGATCCTGTAGTCGCGCATAACTTCCTTTTTGCAATGTAGCACGGACGTTGTGTTCCCCGCTACTCCACGGGGACGCCGAGTCACCGTGACACAGTTTGTTACCTGCATGCTTTGGGTAAATGGACCACCTCTTGGAATTTCGCTTGCGACTCCTTTGCCGGATCAAGGTCTTCTAATGCATGCCGCGCAACCGCGTCTACGGCATGTCAACGTAATGCAGCCATCGGTGGAGCCTAGACGCTTGGGATGAGGGTGCTCTGTTGAATTCGCAGCTCCCGGAAGCGACCTGTTGGATATGGGCGTTCTGCCTTGCGAGACAGTTCTGCCACGAGGCCTGACCCCCTGCAGCGAAAGTTCCCATGCTGATGGTGAACGGTGAACATTCCATGCCAAGTGCGTGCAACGTTGCAAAACAGCCTGAGGGTCTCGCTTCGACTGCATTTCCTGTAATGGCAAAGAGCAAGCATTCATGCGTTTCAATAGTAGTCCCCCAGAACCCATGCGTGCACGGGGGAAAAGCGCCTCGGTGTCACAAAGATGGAATCAAACGATGCAAGTCGATGGTCGATGGTCGTGGTCTGACTTCCTGGTGCATCATGCAGGCTGTAGGGCTGTAGGGCTGGGATGACAACATCTGATAAACATAGATCTTCTTTACGTCGGACCGATTTCAAATATTATTTTATGAGCGCGAATCGAAGGACAGGGAGAAAGACCGTATTTTAAAATCAACTCAAATAACAACTGTCCGGTGCTTCAAGGCTGCAGGGCATCCGAGAGCCACATGATTGCGTAATGCGTATGTTCTCGCATGATTAATGGCAAAAACTTTACATGATTGCTCTGTAATGTCAATCACGCTTCCGCCTTCTCTCTTGCATCTCTGCTTGGAAATGTCATCGGCCAAGGATTGTTCGTGCATGCGTGCACATATGTCACCGAACAGCACTGAATCACATGATCCGCAAATATCCACTGTGCTAGCGGTGAAGGGCAGACGGCCTGACTGATACCTGCATGGCCTGCTTCCTCTAAATAAGCAGTTGATTCGTGCAAAGCCATTTCGGGCCTTACATAATGACTCGCTAGCAGGGTCAAGACCTGTGTCTAGCCAGTTTAGGTCGATACATGGGTCGTCCCGCTCGACAGCTTCACCGTGGTGGAGAACCATGGTCCAAACCCCCCCGTATGGACCGACCACCTGTGCGAGGTACATCCTGAGACCCATATGCAAAGGGCTGGGAGAAATTGACGATACAAACAACCAGTTGCAAATGAATACGGGTTGTCCCGCCTTCGCCATGTGGAAATGGTGCCATGAGTGGATATGTAGAAATTTGATATGTGGCAGTGCATCATCAGCTTGCGAAGGTAGGTACTAGCAAGGGATCACGGAACATGGGTCCGTGGTACTAATGGCAAATACATCATACACCGGAAAAAGGCTATGGTTGGAATTGTGTGATTGAACTTCTTTGGAAACACGAGTTTGTGATAACCTAGGTCTTCATGCCGCTACGGCAATCATCACTGAGTACTCAGCTGCAAAAGTGTCACTCCACCCATATGGGGCAGTTGCCCCGAGTACCAAGATAGCATCACTAATGACATAAGAGCAGTGTATAGGAGAGCAGAAATGCTATCGGGTATTTTGAGAGATGCCGATGGTGTCGGCATCCTCTGAGATTTGAAATTAGTTGCAACAGCCAAAATATTTTAAGTGGTTCCCGACTCACCTTGACCAGCGCGTAACCCCACGAATGGCAATTGTTCTTCCCTTCAATGGGGCGTAACTCAGCCATGCTGTACAAATCAACTCTCCGACTAAGATGTGACACTGCCATCATACTAAAGATAGTAATTGCACGTGCCTCTTGTCCTATCTCTTCGACTATTCAAATTGCTGCCTCGTAGGGTGTTACACGCTGTATTTCTATGTGTGAATACTGTAGACCATAGTAGGGCCAGTTCACCCTACTGCTGTGAGAAACTCAACACAACATGCATCTTTCTCGATCTGGTAAGTGGTCAGCTAGCCCGTCTCGATGAACGAGCCTACTTTCAGCCCCGAGATGCTGACATGGAGACGGGGTAATAGACGTCGCTTTGATGTATCCCCTGTCCCGTTTCTCTTTAGCCGATACCACCATGGGTTGTGGAGGGTATGGTCGCCCCAATGAAAGCCTTCGATGGATAAATACTGCTATACCATGCAACGTGTGTAGCTGGGCAATGAACCTGGTAAGGTCTAAAAACGGACAAAACAACGCAGTTGTTGAGACTAAGAAGATTTTGATGATTGATCTTAAGGAATGGAGACACTTTGAAGGCCAATGACTCCATAACACTTGATTTGGCTCGAGCACCATGCTATATCGATCAGTCCGATAGTTGTCCCCGGTGCTCGATAGGCGTCCAGCATATGTTCTAGTGATGACATTCCAAGACATTTCCATCTCCTAACCCGCCATGTTATCCAAGGGACCAAGAGAGCAGCTCAAGCAACCAAGCACGTAGCAAATAGATCGACCTTGTGTTGTTTGAGCATATATCTTACTCTTTTGGGCGTATGATGCTGAGATACGTGTCTCTATCCTGGCGCAGCTGCGAGTTTCCACAAGAGCCTCCACCGCTAGACGCAGGGCGTGCCGGTGATTGTGGCGCTAGTCTGCAACCTCTCCATAGAAGATTGGCAAAGGGCGGACGACTAGGCGAAGGCTCCAGTATTTCTAGAATCACACAAATTTCAATGCTGATTGGTCCTCGTCATCAGTTTTCCAAATGAACGGCAGAAGACACCATTAGACAAGCTTTTGGCTGGGCTGACACTACCCGTGATGGGGAACTGACCACACCGACTTTGAGGTAAGGTGCTGACGCAGCGGAGAGGGTGAAACGGTGCGTAGGGCTGCTGGCGATGAGGCGTTTGTTTGTAAGAGACCCCTGGGGCTCAGCGTGTGGCGTGCGCTGTTGGTGGGAATAGGTACTGCCTGACAGAGCGGATTCAAGATTAGAGGCATGGGTAAGCGGGTTGCTAGGCCAAAAGCAGCAAACGGTTTACGAGGCAGCAGCTTCGTGGTTCTGAGGAGGGATTGTGGAGAATTGGTGCCGCCGCCAGCATTACTGACCAACGGCCTTAACGGTTCTGCGACGGGGATTTGGAATACACAGCACTCTGCCCCGATAAGTCACGGTGTGCAGCGCTCTGCGAGGTTGTGCATGCGTGACGACGCGTTGAGGACAGCCAATCGTTGCAGGGTTTGAGTACTGCCACGACGTGAGCTGCTTTCGCGCCCGAGACAGCGAACGGGGCGTTTCTGTAGAGCTCTAAGCCGCCCAGAAGAGCTGCGTTGGCCCCCAACGCGAAGCCTGCTGATAGAGCAGTGTGCAGTTGATGCGGCAGGCAGTTGTGCGCTCGCGTCGCCGGCACACAGGACGCAGCCTTTGTGTGCGTGATGATGAAGCAACGCCACAAACGCATCCTTTGCAAGCAGGGACGGAGATAATGACAGACCCGACACGGCGCGTGAGGATTTGGGTTTGGGTTTGGGTCCAGCCAAGGATCGTAGGGCTGTCTGTTATCGAGTGCGCTACAGGGGAGGCGGCGAGTTGACCGCTGTATGGAAAGCCGCCCTTCCGCCAACCCTCTCTATTCACCGACCCATGCGTACGGCCCCCGACTTTCCCGTGCACGCCTTGGGCTGAGCATAGACAATCCGCAACGGTTACTGGTCTGCTATAAGCCTTGGGCTAGCGCTATCCCAAAAATACGAAAGCTGCCTGTCGGTGAACAGTGAACGGGGCAGGGTTGTACCCGCTGCTTGTAGTGCTGGGTGCATGGCAGCAATTGAGGGCCTGAAGACGAGGATCACCACTAGGCAGTCTGTGCTCAACCTGGACGGCTGCGGACGCTTTCGAGCGAGTAGATAAATATACTATGATTCCCTACTGCCTGATTCTCTGCCATCCCGTTCATATCCAGACATCCCGCCCCACATCTAGCCTGCCTCCTCACTACCAGTACTCCCTACCTTTCCAGCTCCATCATCCATCAGTGATACAGTGCACCGTCACCAGTCGCCCACTATGCAGAGACACGGTGGCTACCAGTATGCCACAGCGGCTCCCACCACCACAAGATACTCCGGCACATCCTCAGCTTTCTCAGCATCTGCAAATCCCAATGAAGACTGGACCAAAATCTCAGACCTTGCAGAGCGTCGCAGGATACAAAATCGCATTGCCCAGCGTAACTACCGCAAGAAGCTCAAGAAGAGGCTTGAAGACCTTGTGAGTTGCCGCTAAATCCGCCGTGTGCACAGCTTAGGACGGTATGCTAACATGGTTCCAGGAGCGTCGTGCTGCTTCCAGCTCAGCTTCACCCGAACCAAAACCTGCAGAGCTGCAGCCACCACAAACATCGCCTCGACAGGGGCTCCCCTCACCACCACCTTCGGAAGTTTCGTATTCTGCTCCGACGGCTGAGGATCGCATGTTCTCGCATCAATACACCCGGCAGCTGTCCACAAGTCCGCCTCCATTTTCTGTAGCGTCATATTCGTCGGCGTATCCACCCCCCGATGTAGTTGCCTACTCAATGCCGTACACCACAGCATCGCCCTATCACACAATACCCACCACCATCATGCCAGAGATGACCACCTACGCTTATCTCCCACCAGTCTCGGCAACCTATACGCTGCCCAGCCTTGTGCCCAGCATGAAGAGCGAGTACTACGCCGAAGAGGATCTCAGCCCATTTGGCGTCGGATATGCAGCGATTGGTGGAATGGACATCGCGCCTCCACATGCATACGCAGACTCGAACCCTCTTGTAAGGCTCCCCACCCGACAGCCTTACTATGCCTGAGGTCCCAACTCTTCTGTACGACGAACGCCCGCTGACCGATAGCGGCAGACACCGCCACTGGAGCATTCAGAGTTCGGCTACCCAACAACTCCAAACTCGATGCCACCCACGCCCCCTCACTACTCCATGCATAATATGTGAGGCTGCTAAAAAGTGTTCTTGTGTCGGTTCCTGTACATGTTCTTCTTTGAGATGCGCATCTCCGTATGTTTCTCAACTTCTGCTTTTGGTCTTCACAGCATTTCAGCGATTGGTTGTTAGGAAAGGTCCCTCGTTTGGCCATGGAGGATGGGCATCTGTTGTTCGTTTGGGTTTTGGGAGGCGCTTTGGTTATCGCTGAGACGAGAGTCTCAGCACCACGGCCTTTAAGGCTTGTATCGATACACCGCTCAGTGCCAGTGCACGCCTGGGCATTAACGAATGAATGTTCTGTCTATTTATAATTTGCTGCCCGCTGCTGTGATGAGAAAAGCATGTGCTTGTTTGTGAGTGTCTGCGTATGTGATGTGGCGGTAGCTGTGGAGCTCTCGAGGCAGTTTTCGCCTTGGAGCATTTGAGATCAGGCGGTGAGATCATCGCACTCTGCGCGTTCTCACATGCCAAGACTTGTTCGACGCGTCGTTCGCTCTATTCTCGATCCAACGTCAACAACCATAACACAACCGCATTCGCTTCCTCCAGTCCATGGCTCCCATAAAATTCACACAAGTAGAGAAGGCGCGGCAATATCTCACAGGCGGTGCTGTACTGCGTGAGGACTCTGACGATGAGCTTGGCTATGAGGACCATCCGTGGGACTGGATCTACGAAGAAACAGGCGCCGATGAGCCACACCACGAAGAGGATGCCACACCACGGAAGAGAAAATCAGTTCATACGTCAACAAAGAAGCGCATCGTGGGCGCACGCATGGGCAATTTCAAGTGCAAACTAGGCGATGCTGTGTTTCTGAAAGCGGAAGGCAACCAGGCGTGGGTGGGCATTGTCTGTGGCTTCTACGAAGAGGAGGATGAGAAGATGGCCAGTTTTCTCTGGTTTTCCTCGGAGAGAGAGATCCGTAACCAGAGCAAGAAACGTACAGACTTTCTTCCTGTGAGATGATCCATCCGGAACCACGCGTAACGTTACTGACTATAAGCAGAATGAGTTGTATATTTCAGCAGCCTTCGACGACAATCCACTCGAATCAATAAACGGCACTGCCATTATATTGTCGCCCGAAGAATTTCAGAAACGTTATCCTGCAGGACAACCTAAAAAGTCCTCCAAGGACTTTGGGAAAGTCTTTATTTGCCGGAGGGGCTGCAACATGCGCACAGCTACATATACACCCGAATTTAAATGGGAGGAAATCTACAAGAATGCCGACGATATTCAGTCGTTAGTTGAGCTCGTTCAAAATCAGACCAAGGGCTCTAGAAGGGGCGTAGGCCGTCCTAGAAAGCAACAACAACAAGACCTGGAAGAGTTTGTTATCCCAGACTCTGACGATGATGGCGCTCCAAAGACCCCTCGAAAGCGGCGGAAACTGAATGAGGCAACGACGCCTACCTCAACCAAGAGGAGTCCGGCTGTTCGCAAGTTTCTTACTCCATCACACAAGAGGATAGTTCTCAAGAAACATCTAGAGTTCACCCCCCTAGGAACACGGACGCTATCTCCTTCAGCACTTGCATCCCCATTTCAGATTGCGCGAAACCAGCTTCATGTCTCCTCAGTACCTGCCGCGCTCCCTTGTCGCGAAGAGGAATTCTCGACGGTTTACAGTCATCTTGAGGCAGCAATCACAGAAGGATCAGGCTCCTGCATTTACATCTCTGGTACTCCAGGTACAGGAAAGACTGCAACTGTGCGTGAAGTTGTAGCACAGCTGCATGCATCGGTATCTGCTGAGGAGTTGGATGATTTCATATTTGTTGAGATCAATGGCATGAAAGTCACAGACCCCCACCAGTCCTATTCTCTGCTCTGGCAGGCACTCCGAGGTGACAGGGTTAGTCCTTCTCACGCCCTAGAACTACTAGAACGAGAGTTCTCAACACCTAGTCCGCGCCGTGTACCATGCGTTGTTCTAATGGACGAGCTGGATCAGCTCGTGACAAAAAACCAATCCGTCATGTACAACTTCTTCAATTGGCCTGGGCTACGGCATAGTAGGTTGATTGTTTTAGCCGTTGCAAACACTATGGACCTGCCCGAACGAACTTTGAGCAACAAGATCAGCAGTCGCTTAGGTATGTCCCGATACCCCGGTTCCTCGTTAACCCCTTGTTGATGTTGCATTGCATTCCACCCTCTATTCATGTTTTCTTGATATATTCAGCTCTCAAGAGGTATTGAATGCGATGCAATCACAAGACCGGTTCACCGGATTTCTTGGAAAGTCTTGGCCCGAAACTAATCCATAATATTCAGGTCTTACTCGTATTACCTTCCCGGGCTATACGCATGACCAATTGATGCAGATTATACAGTCTCGACTCGAGGGTGTCCCAGGCAACATTGTCTATCCTGATGCCGTTCAATTTGCAGCTCGAAAAGTGGCAGCGGTAAGCGGCGATGCTCGACGCGCATTGGACATCTGCAGACGCGCAGTAGAGATTGCAGAAACAGAGGCCACACCGCAAGATCAAGACGAAGAGGCGCAGCCCTCAACTCCGAGCAGAACCGGTCGCGGCAACAAAGAGAAGCTTATTCATTCTGCCCGAGGCACCGGAGCTCCGGATGCTATGACACTAAATCGTACCGGACGCAAGGGTGTCGTAACAATCGCGACGATCAAGCAGGCTATTAACGAAGCTACCAGCAGCCCCCTCCAGCAAGCCCTGCGTGCCCTACCACTGGCTTCTAAAGTCTTTCTTGCCGCACTCCTGGCACGTATACGCCGTACAGGCATAGGTGAAGCCATTCTCGGCGATGTAGTTGACGAAGTCAAGAAATTGGGGTTGATGAGCCAACTGCAGCCCGTAAGCGAGTATATTCTTGCATCACATAAAGAGCGTAGAACGGATATGAGTAACGGCACACACAATCAACTTGCTACGCCTTCGAAGGTGTCTGGATCCGATCTCAAGGCCGCAAGGGCGCTCGGCCTTGCATCTGCAGCTTCGGAACTCGCGGAAGCAGGCATCATAGGTATTGAGTCTCGACACGGCGAGCGTGTCGGACGCGTACGACTGGGTGTTGGTGAAGATGAGGTACGACTTGCGCTAGGTGACGACGATGCTGTCAAAGGCATGGGCTTTGGAGCGTAGTTAGGGCATCTCGCCTCGCAGCAGGCTCGTTTGTGTCCCAAATAATAAGAGTATTGTCACTCCAAATACTGCGCATTTTGAACAGCAAACTCAACAGCTCTATACCCATGTTCTATGTCTTCTAGGTCTTACTACTATCTCTTGTCAAATCAACATCACGCTTGCAGTTATACATCGCGCTTTAGGTCCGTGCGACTGCTTTTGCAGGCTTCAGTGCCTGATGAGTAGTAGAGCTTGAATGTTTTGCAGAAAAAGAAATGTATTTCACATTAGTGGTCTCTCTTCGTTCTGGTTGAATGTGTCTAGAAATAGATCGACTGATTTCGTGTCCAGGAGGCTAGGATCCTCCAGATGCCGACCAATCAAAAATCCCGCAGTACGACGCATTTCCGAATGAAGCCAAAGACATTCTTGAACTCCAAAGCTTGGCGTTGCGTGGGACGTCACATATGCAAAACCGTGAATTCTATACTACTGTAACACGTTACAGTCCCGCCTTCGATTTACTAGCTTGTACCAGGGCAGTTCTTCACGCACCTTTCCTGTTCTTCAGCATTGCATGCCGTATCGATTTGATCTCAAAGCGTGCTTGCCGGACACCCTTGTATGCACAGTCAAGCTTCAAAGTACTAAAAAGCGATGTCAACAAGGAGATCACATAACAAGACACGCCTTGGCTGTCATCAGTGTAAGAAACGGCGAATAAAGGTACAATATTCAAACCCTTGCTGTCGTTCTTTCCAATGCCGCACCTGACCAGGCCAACCTGCAGCGCACTCTCATGCATACGCTAACAGAGAACCTTACTTTCGACTCCTTGTTCGATTGCTAAAGATTTTATCAATTGAGATGTACAGTCATAGTGGAGAGCAGCTTCTCACGGTGGTTCACGCGACCACTAGCAAGACACTTCTATGTCACACAATGGCGAAGTGATGGGTTCCTTCAAGTCCAACCCTTGTCAACATAGATCTTGTTCGAGCATGCTCTAGCACCTACAATTTATTGAACAGCATATCAGATGCTGACTTCAGGAACAGTGTGATGGCAGACATCCCATATGCGCGAATTGCGAAAAGAAGAGCGCAGAATGTAGCTTCTTGTTGCTCGCCCCTTCATCTCGGCTTTCAGTCGCTTCAGCAACATCTCCTGCCGCCGAGAGTCCGTCTACACACCTCATATCCACACCTTCTCCAATTGGACGTGTTATTCTTGGAACCGAACTAGCAATAGCGCCAAAGATAAAGCGATACGCAGAGGAGTGCGTGGAGGATATCAGCATTCAAGGAGTGACGGATTCTTGCTCTCTGACACCAAACTACTCTTCCGAATACGAAATCCCGGCCACACCAATTTACCCCCATTTGCGTCTCAATGATGTTTGGAAGGATATCCGAGACTTACTACCTCTGCCACTCCAAGATGTCTTGTATCACTATGAATACACCACTAGTCTCACATTAGCTTCAGACGATCCAGCGAAAGCAGCATGGCAGGCCGCCATCCCAGAGCTTGCGCACAGTCATAACTTTTTAGTGAACTGCGTTCTGTCAGTCGCCTCACTCCACATGGCTCGATTACACGAAGGCAAAGCAGAAAAGACGAACATGAACGCCATCGCTGCCTCTCGAATGAACAAAGCAATCACAACATACCGATCGGAGCTAGAAACCGTCACAGCAGAGAACGCCGCTGCCCTTTTTGCCAGCGCAACGCTAACCGCTGTTTATCTTTTTCGAACCTCAGCTATGGATATTGAGATACTTCGTCAAACAATCTCACCAAACACCATCGTCCCACCGGCCGACATCATAGACAAGATGATGACCTACGTTCTACGCCCAATATGGGGTCTCCGAGGGCCACTCACTGTCCTTATGAGTGGTTGGGACTGGGTGGTAGGCGGGAAAATGCATTCTGTTGCCGCGCGCAAATGGTGGCCCAAGAAATGTATTCCTGCGACACCTCGTGCGCAGGAGGAAGACGACCGACTGAGTAGTATAGAGGACCTCTGGCTACAATCTAACCGCGCGTACGAACCGCCTTGCACACATCTATCTCAGGCACTGCTGATTCTACGCGAAACATACTCGTTGATCTCACAACTGACACTCCCAAACGTATATCCGCCTATGACTGCAGTACCATACTCAGTAGATGACACGACAGTTGGCTTGCTGACAGATCGAGGCGCAATATTTGTCTGGGCAACACGCATCTCTCGCGAGTTCATTGCACTCATTGAACAAAAGGACCGCGATGCCCTGGTTATTCTAGCACACTACGCTGTTCTGCCCGGTCGAGTACGCAACGTATGGTGGTTGGAGGGTCTTGGAGCGGACTTTGTGACTGCCATTGCGATGGCGCTGGGAAGGGAAAACTGGGGATTAATTGAGTGGCCAGCTCGGGTTGTGGGCCTGGATTTGGAGAATGCATTTGGTGTGAGGAAGGATTACCTAGAGGGAACACCGGGAGAGATGCATATGGAGGTTATATGAGTTGATTGATCAAAACATAGAAAATATCGAGCTGTACTACATGTTTACATTCTCCTCTTGTTGTGGTGATGTATTTTTTTGCTCCTACATATAGAAAAGGCAACCTGTGTCTCAGTGCAATGGACGATACTCTGGTCACGTACTACTCCAATTACACCTCTACCGGTTATGAATGATAGTGAAAGCCATTTCACATTCACAATGAAAGATCCCTTCTAATTTGTTTATTATCACGTTAAGATCATAAAAATACTGGCGTCTCGGAGACAGTGTTAGGGTGTGTATATGTGACTATTCTATTGAAAAAAGTAGTCCAGGGCCATGAACAGTATTATAATTTGAAAAAAATATGGATCTTATGGTTATTTAGGTAAAACGCTAAGTTAGAAGGCATGATAAAAAGACCTGGGCTTGTCTGTTGTGGTTCATCTTTAGTACTACATTTTGGCGTGTCACCTTGATGTTTGTCGTTATCTATATTCTCAATTGTCTGCACCCTCTATTCTCGTCTTCATATTATACCAGATCTTGATAGAATTGAAGAAACGAAATGGGCAATATTTATTGTCTATTATTCATACTCTCCACTCTATGGTCCTTCAATCTTCAAATCTGCTTTGCCAACCATTTCTCAATATCTTTGTCGAACCTAGTTTTCTGTGACATACTTGCCTTCACTGGAGCTTTGTGACAGCGATAGCGAGCTCAGATATAGCTTGGGATTTAAGTAAGAGCTCTTTGACCCGCCCGGAGTATACAGCGCTTGCAGGGCGCTTGGAGTGTAGTTGAGACGCGAGGATTTTCGCGAATGACGCATGCTCAAACTACGATCTATTAGAGAGGAAGATGAATCGATTCCAAAGTATCACACATACCATCTAGGTAATCTGCTGCGATCAGCAGTTCCAAACACAACTCGGGCGGAATATCCATATCCGAGACGTCCTTGCTTTCCGCATGCTTCTGATTGTAGTATAGGTATTCGCAGACTTTCTCGAGGACGACACCACTACCTCCAGTTAGCCCTCTATTTGATTGTATTCGTGCGTTTCTCGACAGGCACTTTAAGTGTGGGTACGAAAAGGTTCGAGGTGGCGGGGTGAGGAAGTTCGTACTTTATTGTGGACAGGTCAACGCGATTCTGTGTGTTTTCTCGAAAGCCAGCTATCACATGTTGTCAGAGATAGCTCTTGTACATAGGATGTCCAGATTGATGTATACGTACACATGGGGTCCAGCGCCTTCTTGATTGTCCCTGCGATGCACGCCGCTGAGCGCAGGATCTTGAACTCATAGCCATCGTTCGAGACAAGGGTGACATATTCTGTGGTGCTGCTGTCTGCCATGGTTGTAGTGTAGCACGTCGAGCTAGGTCAGTGTTGTTGGAAGTGGGGACCAGTCCGGGATGTGGGTAGGAGTGATGCAAGGCGGAAAGTGCGCTTGCGGGGAAGATGCGGAGCGAAATCGCGTCATCACGTTTTCTCGCGTCCTTCCTGCCTACTTAGTCATCTCGACTTCATCAACCTTCATCTTTCAACAATTAGCTGATCTCAAAAAAAATCTTGAATTGACTGCTATTCCACACGAAAATATCTGCAGCAGACAGTTTGACACAAAGATCCATGACAGCCGGACCACCCTAACCTCAACCATATCCTATCTACCATGGCACCACCACGCCATGTCCTAATCACAGGCGGGAGTAGAGGCATCGGCCTCTCAGTTGCCCAGCTCTTTGCAAGAAACAACTATCGCTGTACCCTCCTCTCCCGCTCAGAAGAATCTCTAAAGGCCGCCTTGGTCACATTACAACCTCTTCCTCAAAATCCACCACCATCCAAGGACACGCTACCCAAATCCTCAGACCAATCAACCCCTTCCCAAAAATCAAACAAAAACAATTCATCCCCATCTCCATACCACACACATGCCTATATCTCCGCCTCCATCACCTCCCCTACTCTCTTCTCCAAAACCGCAACCTCCCCAGACAGCATAACATCACACCTCCCCATCCCCCGCCTCTCCCCCCAAAACGACTCCTCCCGTATCGATGTCCTAGTTAATTGTGCTGGCATAACACAAGCCTCGCTCTTCCAAACCACACCCAATGCCGACATCTCGGACATCATAGACACGAATTTAACAAGCCTGCTGGCGGGGACCAAGTTCTTTCTACGACAGGGATATTTTCGGGGGGCAAAGAAAAGGAAGGGCAGCGAGGAAGAGGGAGAGCAAGCAAGTCCCGTGATAATTAATGTAGCGAGCTTGCTAGGAATCCAGGGTGGATATGGCGCGGTGACATACGCGGCTAGCAAAGCAGGCGTACTGGGCTTCACTCGCGCATTGGCAACAGAGTACGTGAGTCACGGTGTAAGGGTGAATGCCATTGTGCCAGGGTACATTGAGACGGACATGACAAAAGGTGCGGAATATGCATGACCTCAGCGCTTCACACGCCAGACTAGCTAGCTAACACGCCCTCCCACAGATCTCCCCACTGAACAAATTCAAAAGCGGATCCCCCTTGGCCGTCTGGGCAAACCCTCGGAAATCGCCCAAGCAGCGCTCTTCCTCGCGGAAAATCGATACGCACATAATTGCGTGCTGAATCTAGACGGGGGGCTATCAGCTGTGTAACGCACTGAACCGCAGTGGACATGATTATTCATTCATCAGTAGCAAATTCTGGAGACTATGCTATTCAAAATGCACTACACTTCACTGGCCTGATGCCTTCCAAACAAAAAGTTCGCCACAACCGTCACTCCAACTACCTTGCCGAACCGGCGGTGAGGTGCACGTCAGAAACAAGAAAAGGTATCTCTATCCCCCACCATGAAAAACGCCGTCGTGTGCGCGCCTGTGCTAACTGTAGAGAAGCAGAAGAAAAGGAGATCTAAATGCTTGGATGTTTTGATGCATGCTCAGACCGAACGACTCGGCGACCATGTGTAACGCCGTGTTTGTGTAATGAGAATGTTTGTTGTAAGCGCGCATCAATCATCAATTACAATCGCACCGTCGTCTTCGATTTCGATGATCTCGTCGTCCTTTGTCTTGTTCAGTTCCTCTGTGACCTTGCCCTTCTTCCTGCTGTTCTCGTTGTCAAGCCCAGCCTCAGAGGCTGTCCGCTTGACTGTTCCGTTTATGAGATCGCTCGACGCATCAATGACCGTTCGGTCAGTAAGCATGTGCCCGTTGGCCTTGGGGGTAGCAGTTGTGGGTTTATTCGCAATGTGTAGCGTTTCAGGCACGTGTATGGGCTTAGCGTCCTCGCCGAGTGCCTCCTCGATGACTGAGAACACCACATCGACCTTTGCACCTTCATCTGCGCCGTCGTAGACAGTGATGAAGCTGTCTGCTTTCAGGTTGAGCTCCGCAAACGTCTTCTCAAGGTGGAAGTCTTCGTCCTGGTCGTAGAGAAGGTCTTGTCCCCTATTGATGGCGAATTCCTCACCATATCCTAGTTGACCCTTCAACACACCTTCGACTAGATCACTGAGCTTCGCGCGTGAGGGGTCAACAACAAGCGTAGCATATGCGATACCACAGGTTGCGCAATGGGGATTTGGTTCTCGCAGAGAGTCGCTGGAGAGAACACGTTCGGTGGAACGTGTGAGGAAGACCATCTTGGCTTTTTGCATGAGCTCTTTGGGGTCAGGGTGACGCATCACTTTGAAGGCCTGGAGGACGCAGAGACTAGCAGTCATGGCGTTGGTCGTCGCGATGGCGGGGATGATATTGCCAGCCATTTCTGTACACATGTCAGTCTTGAACAAACCTTGCACAGTAGGGTCAACTTACGCTTGATGTCGAACTTGGACCGCGTTTCGATGCCGAAGATATGCGACCGCAAGTTTGCGCTTGCAGCAACGAAGTCCAACGTATCTACATCATCCTTGTCGAACGTGAGAATTGATGTTGCATCTGCAGCACTTGAAGTTGCACGCGCCTCCCCGATACGGGCGCTTAACCGCCGCAGACTGTCTACGAACACGGCGAAGTTCTCCGCAGGCGACCAAACAATCTGATCCCGCTGCGCGACAGCAGCCCCCACATCAAGTGCCTCCTTGGAAAGCGCATCGTAATCCAGTGCTTTTGGTGGTTTCTTGGTCTTCCACATATCCTCCATGCTGAGCAGTCGCTCAATATCCTCCTTGAAGACTTTGTCAAAGACTAGTCGCGGGAACTCGTCAGACCCCATGGACTCGCGTATGCGCTTC
The DNA here is from genome assembly GCA_022701365.1 of Mycocentrospora acerina. Classification (NCBI taxonomy): domain Eukaryota; kingdom Fungi; phylum Ascomycota; class Dothideomycetes; order Pleosporales; genus Mycocentrospora; species Mycocentrospora acerina. Next base: position 501,289 of record JAKUHH010000030.1, on the reverse strand, counting down.
AAAGCCTGTGACTCCTTCTGCAGGTTCGCCACCTCGTTCGCGTTTTCTGCGTCTTCGCGGTGGTCCATCTCTGGCGCTTCATCTTCCGAGGCACCGAAGATCTCAGCAAAGAGATACGACTTGCCCCAGACGATGCAGTGGATGGGCTGCGAGGGCGTGCTCCGGATCGTGCAGACGGGGAAGGACTTGGGAGGGTCTTTTGGGGTGCAGTCGTAGCACTCTGTGTCGCCCTTCTTGATGACCTGTACCTGTCCGTTGAAGCCTGTGGTGCCACTCTCAATCAGCGGGACGTTGGCCGCCAAACACATCTTGTTCACATGTCGGCGCGCGTCGAGGTTGTCGAGCGCGTTGAAGACAATTTCAAATTTCTTGAACCACGCGACGTTGAACTGCGCGTCCTTGATGTTGTCGTGGTACGCTTCGATTTTGACGCTGGGGTTGAACTTGCCAGCCGACTCTTTCGCAACCTGTCGCTAGTGGTCAGCGCGCGCCCAATTCCCTCGAGCTGCTGCAAGGTGATGCTAACCAATGCCTTTGACTTCTTGATGTGCTCGTTGCGGAACAAGAACTGGCGGTTGAGGTTGCTGAGGTCGATGGTGTCGAGGTCGACAATGTGGATCTCGCCGAAGCCCGTCAGGACCAGGTTCTTGAGGAGCTCGCAGCCGATGCCACCAGCTCCAACCATCAGCACACGCGCCTGCGCCGTGTCAGTACTTTGTGCGCAGGTTCTGTGACGCGCAACCGGCGCTCTACCTCTCGTATGCGCTGGTGCAGCCCGCCGAGGCTCTGACGAGCAAACTTGTCGCGTGCCATTGCGCGGTCGGTGGAGGTGTTGGGCCGTCGGGTTGTTGTGGGCGGGCGAGGCTACGACATGCACGTGTTTGCTGCTTTGTCCGTGTCGCGCGGTGGAAGACAGACAGACAGACAAGCAGGCAAACAGACAAACGCCCAGGAGACAGACGTCAGCGCCACTAGTGGGAGCGCGAGAAGGCAGGTGGATCCACTCCGCCGGATCCTGCATCGGAGCCTCATCCCTTGGCGGCGTGGATCGTGGAGCAAAATTATGGGCCGTCTTTGGTAGTCATTCACCGTCACTTCGGTTTTTCAGCAGCTACTTGACTGGTTGCAATTGCCTATTAAGGGTTTGGCGGTTGGACCAGATCCAATTCTGATTGACTCTCACAACACCAAAGCTCTAAATTTTCCTCCGCCAACCCTTCACCGCCCAAAATGTCAGACGACGAAGTAGACCTCGAACTTCTTGACCTCCTGCGAAAGCGCTTTGGCATAGGTGTCCAAGACTCTGGACCCCCAGAGACAAAGGTCCTTCAAGATGCAGAATTCATTTACAACAACAGCGTCGATGTAGCCCTCGACATGCGTTCCACCAAGCTCGCCGCCCAATCAGTCCTCGCGGAGATGCAAGTCCGCAAATACAACACAAGCACCTGGTCGGAACATGAACTGCACCCGAAATCAAAGGACGAAGCGACTGCAAATTTTATCTTTACCATGGATCTGCTAAACTTTAGCTTTTGGAGTGGAAAGAGCGCGGAAGAGAGGTTTGCGGTTACGTACAGAGAAAAGAGGTGGACGGGGTACTGGAGCCTGGTAGCAATACTCCAACGAGCTCTTGATGAAGATATTCCAATTACAAGTCCAGAATTTTGGATTGACGAGGAAAAATGTACAGATGATGTTTTACATCATGTCTTCCGCTCAGACACCGACGAACAGATTCCCATGTTTGACCAACGAGCGCGCTGTCTCCGAGAAGCAGGTCAGATTCTCGACGAGGTTTGTAATATAGTCTTTCATCTACATGTCACTAGCTACATTCTATCCCTACGTATACAGCAAAAGACACATAGTACCAACCTTCTAACACCTAGTCTAGTCCTTTGACCTCAGCGTCACCACGCTAATATCCTCCGCCAACCAATCCGCCGCCAGTCTCGTCAACCTCCTCGCCTCCAACTTCCCCTGCTTCCGCGACCAAGGTGTTTTCGAGCGGCGAAACGTACGTTTCCTCAAGCGCGCACAGATCCTCGTCGCCGACCTGTGGGCCGCATTCAACGGCGAAAGCCACGGCACCTTCAACGATATTGAAAAAATCACAATGTTTGCAGGTACCTATTCCCCCTTCCGCCTCTTCTCTCTCTCCCATCTTAACCGCCATTAAACTTACCAACTCCCTCCACAGACTACCGCATCCCCCAAATCCTGCACTCCCTCAACATCCTGTGGTACTGCCCTCCCCTTGAAAACCACATCCGCCGGCTAGACCCACTCGAGTCCGGCCACGAGTGGGAAATGCAAATCCGCGGATGCAGCATCTGGGCGGTGGAGCTGCTACGGCGTGAGATCCTCAAGCTCGATCCTGACGCAGAAGTAAACGCCGTCCTGATTGATTTCTTCCTGTATGACTTGGCCAAAGAGAAGGAGAGGGATGATGCAGAGGAGATTCCGCACCATAGGACGAGAAGTATCTGGTACTAAGATGGGAAGGACTTTGAGATGTATGGGTGCATTGGTTGGATGATACCCTTGGGGGAAACTTGGAGTTTTTTTTCAGGGAGGGGTAGGTGCTCAGATATAGAGGTTTGTGTGCTCAGATATAGATTTGATAGATGTCAGGTTTTGCTCACTTCAAATATGATGTGTGGGCATAGCCTTGGGTCAGATGTTGGTACAGATACAATACGCTACAATGCGACTCCCCTTGTGCTCTCTATCCACCGAGTGCATAGGCTCAGCGATTTTCTGAAAACGTACACACTCTCATACCCACTACTTCACTGCCTGATCTCGTCCATCTCCACCATTCCACAAGCTCGGCACTTCTAGTCTCTTCGGCCACTAGATCAATCTCTCACCCCATCGTACATCTTACAAATCTCTCTTCCATCTCTATCATACAACCAGCCTCCCATAAGATCTTCCTCGAGTGTCCCATAATTTTATTCCCAAATACCAAACCATCTCTTGACCCGCCTCCTCCTCACACCGTCCTCTCCGACATAATACCTCGGGTCCTCCTCATACGTCTCGCCCCTTGCCTCGGCCTCCATCCGCCTCTCCAGCCTATACTGCTTCCTCTTCTCTACATCTTCAGCCTTCTTGAGTCGCTGCTGCGAGTATACCTGGCTCGTGTGCTCCATGTGCATCTTGTAGACGTCGATGAAGCGGCCCGTCGACTCGAAGGGGTGGCGGAAGAAGTCCTTGCGGGAGGGAATGAGTGCAGTGTAGATTGTCTTGCTGATAAAATCCATGTACCAGGCTGCTACTGCAAGAGATACTAATATACCCTGATGGCTGTTAGCTGTGAAGGTGCGGGGGAGGGGGGAAACGCACCATTGTGATCCAGAGATGGATCGCGCGGTTGTTTAGGAACCAGTGCGAAAATGTGCCCTCAGGACTCATCATGTTGGGGTATTTTTTTGTTGCCATGCGCTTCCTGTCTTCTTCTGTGATTGGCGGGCCGTAGACTTTGTTGTTGAGATCATTCTTTCGCGGTGCGTATTTGTGCGATGGCGGACGGAATTTGTCTGGCTGGGGTATTACGGGCGTCTTCTGCTGTTGTGCGGCTTGTCGTCGTCGGAACTCCTCTGAGAGGCCCTTGGCGGATGACGATGCATAGCGGAGGGGTGTGGGCAGCTGTAGCGGGGCGAATACGCGGGGTTGTGTCCGGAGGAGGAGCGGTCCTCTTGGGAGGAGGAACCGTGGTATTTGGTGGAGGGAAGCCATGATCGGAGGGAGAGCGACGCCAGGGTGCGATTGCGGGAGTCCGAGATGGGAAGATGAAGATCTTGGGATGCGGCGAATTGTCGGGCCGGCGCATCGTGCCTCACGTTTCGACAACATGCACGGAAGCTCCGCCACTACAGAAGAAGCTATAAATCATCTTGTGGCCTCTACCAAAACGTGAAACGCAGTGGTTCCATACTGCAGTGAAGATACTGCGAGATGAGGTGAAGGGACGACATGGATCAATCTTGACGATTCATCGTTTACCGTTGAGTCGAAGTGTAGTGCCATATTGACTTGGAGATTAAGAAGTAATCGAAGAAAAAGAATAGCAAAGATGTGCTTGTTCCAATATTCATGTCTACAAAATGCAACAAGAACTTCAATACATGACTCCTTCTCAACTGTATACCCCTGGTGCCCAACTCTTCCTCCCCTCTTTCTCATCTTTGCCCTCGAAGAAGATATCCACTTGATTGGGTTCTCCCTGCTCACCTTCCCTATAATCGTACCGTATCTTCTTCCATCTCAGCCTTGGATGATTTTTGATCTCCTCGCCACTCAAATTCATCCCTGCCTGGCCAATCCGTGCAACCACAGGGCTCAACAGCATTGCCATGCTGAAGAAACTCTCGTCCCTCACAATCGTCTTGTTCGCCCAGATGAGCAGTGCACATAGTGCCGCAAACTGGATGAACAATATTCCACCAAGAATAGCGAATATGTATGGCCAGTCGATGTTCAGTTGCTGACCTGTAGTGGGACACACGCTTTGCTTTTCAAGCTTGTAGCGGATACCATGGTCGTCGAATGCTGCGATGGCACCAATGGTGAATCGTGAGAGTAAGTTCTCTACCTCCCAGGTCTGATTGAGTTCATGCGAAGGCGACCATTTGGCGCTGCTTGCATAGGAGCGCCACTGCTCCGTGTCCCAACCATTCCAGTCCGCTCCTGTCCAAGCTATCGCGCCTGCAGCAATGCGTGCAAAGTCATCGTTTCCAAAGACGCGCGCGCGGTCCTCGTCGGAATCGATCCTGACGTCATGTTCACCTTTCATAGTGGTGATCTCGGAGAGTGTGTTATTGCAGAAATATAAGTGCGGCTTGTGGACTACAACTCCGTCTGCAGTTTGCAAAACAGTAAAGTTTGTGCATCGAGGGCCACAGTGCTCTTGAACAGATGCAATCCAGGTCACCGTCCCTTCACCATATTCAGGAAAGGAGTAGTTGAGCCATGTATTTTGTCCTGGCGGTTTGTATTCAAGGGTGATCAGCTCTGTATCAACCTGTCCGCGTGTTTCCAACTCCTCGCATTTTGCAAATGCTGAGATGTTGCGTTGACTCATGACGTAATTCGTGAACAAGTGCTCTGGATTCCGGTTGTAAAAGCGGTATTCGTAAGAACTTGAGTTGTCAAGTCTTTTGTAAAGCGGTGTGCCTGGCAGCGATGAAAGATCGTTGCTTGTTTCGTTGTTTCGAAATTCGGGGTAAACCTGAGCTTCCATCCCATACATCCATGCTGCCGACATGTCCGTGTAGTTGCTGGCCTCCAACGTCACATTTTGCCATGTGGTAAGGTCTGCGACTGTTACACCACCGTTGACAAAAAGCGGTATTTCTGACGTATCCATGGGCCAGAACAAACTCAGCAAGGCAACCAAGATCTGAGAACCAACATTGATCATAAGCCAAAAGAAACAAGCGAGCCATGTCCACTTGGTACCGTCTTCTCGCACGTCCTTGAATAGCTTGAATTTCCGTATCCATTTTCGCCGCCGAATCCCCGGGAAGGAAATTAGCAACAACTTTGAGACATGAGATAACGATCCCAATCCCAGAACGAGTTCAAAAACCTCCAGGCTGACATATCGCCGAGCCAAGAATGACCAACGGAGGGTGTTTGAGTATTGCTTGAGTGAGGAAAGCAGATTCAGACCAAGGCAGAGTGAGATACCGATCGTAATTCCATTAAAGTACCGAATGTCTGTCTTCGACAGTACTATTGGTCGATCAAAACCTTCCCAGGCCTTGAGGCAGGCACACATCGCCGCGCTGAAAAAAAGTGTGACCAAGAACTTGGAGAATCCAGTCTTGAAAATCAATTTTCGTGATTCGTTGTGGTCAAATCGCTTGACATGGTGATGGTGGAGATGGTGATGGTGATGGTCGCCCATCAAATGCTGATCCATAGAGGCTCGTGAATCGTCCCGACTGTCAAAAGCCCGGTTGTCAAAAGGTGAAAGAGGTGTATTGAGAGACGCGTAGGCTCCTTTTCGATCTGAAAACATAGTGCCAGGCGAAGACAATGGTGGCGAACTTAATGGTGAGCTCATCTCGCGCATAGCAAGATCACCACCATTGTAGCTATGTGATGGATCGTATGGCGACATTGGTATGTGCGGCGATCCGCTATCGGTAGCCTTTGGATCGTTGTTCATATTGTCGATGCTCAAGTTGAATTCCAACGACTGGATGCTCGGCTTTGTAAAGAGTGATCAAGATTTTGTAGTATCATTAATAATATGTCGGTACTTTTACGTTGTCGCATGGAGAGTAACGAGTTGAAATGCCATGCGGACTGGCGTGCGGCTGCTGCTTCGTGACGCGGGAATGGAATGATGCTCAAGCTCCACAACGTGGTAGGTACGACCTTCTCCCTCTTCTTACCTTTCGTTGACAAGGCTGATTTCTGAACTCAAACTAAATCAGGATTCTGGCTTATCTTATATCCGTCCTGTCATATGTCCCTCCCGCGCACGCCGATCTGGGGGCTGAAAGATGGCTAACTGTGAATCCTGGTTAACGCCTCCGACCCGACGAAAATGAACTATTTGTATCTGCAAGCGAATATGCAATGGGAAAATTTCTAGAGTAAATATGGATGCGAAAAATGTGAGAGAATGATAATCTACATTGGAGTATTCTATAAGATGGTTGTCAGATGCCTATCACAACTATCTGAAGGAGTCTGTATGGCTTCAATAAGCTGTGGGAGGCCTTGATTCCCACGCAGCCTCAAGAGATCCTGTCGCTTAATAACACTAAAAATATGCGCTACAGTTGGGCAATGCAAATTCAATTCGTTGGGAGCGATCTAGCCTTGTCGACATGGTGGCTGTCTAAGCCAAGTGGAGATTAGGGTTCATAGTTGGGGGCTGAACGACGACCCCGCACGTGCTGAAATCGCATGATACTGACACGCTCGTGGTAAAGTGTGTGGAGCCTAAAAACGAGGGTTTTCCGTTCGGGTGGATGAGGACAACTGGGGATGTGTTGAGTGGGGAGTGACAGCAAGAGGTGGAGAGCGATGCGGTAAGATGAGGTGTAGATGTTTGCGCTGGTGGGGGGGTGGGTCGCCCATGCGACTGCAACCGCAAACGGGACACATCAAGAAGATGCGAAATGCGAGGGCGTAATCTGTACATACAAGGTGCCCACACCACTTTTCGCATATGCTGCTGAAATCCAAGCCACGTACTTACTGGTATGCCCTCAGCTATATACCTTTTTGAATAAGCAAAACAGACCGTATCTTGTATTATGGAAGATGAAGAAACGCAATGTTGGCAGACTCTGGGGAATTTTCATGGATTGTAAATCATTTGGGTCAGCAACAACCAACGTATGGGTAAGCTAACCCAGTTCCTAAATTATCCAGTCCTTGCTGCGTATTGAAAGGGCGTGAGATGTCAACTTAGTCAGCGAGACTGAGGGGGAGGATATAAAGGTGCCAAGATAAGTCAACTCTATCTCTTTTAAAAAGAACCCTCCTGGCATTTAAACGAAAACAGTGAAACACATCTCTTTTAATCGTTTCAGGAAATGGCGTCCCAAGTTATTTTATATGATATTCCTACCAAACAGGGTACCTCCTGGTCGCTCAACCCCTGGAAAAGTATGTCCTAAGAGCTTTGTTCAAGTACGATGCGACTGACTCATCTAGCACGTATGATTTTGAATTACAAAAACATTCCCTACCAAACCTCTTGGATCGAGTACCCTGACATCGAGTCGACTCTGAAATCGTTGTGCGTCGTCCTAACTTCTAATATGTCCTTGGTTTCTCTACTTAACGTACCTCAGCAACATCCCCCCCAATTCTAAGGATGAGTTCGGTTACTCCGGCGATTACACCTGCCCAGCGATAAAATATTCTGATGGAACCTACGCCATGGATTCCTGGCTTATAGCCCGAGACCTTGAGACCTCGTACCCAAATCCCTCTCTGCACTTTGAAGACCCAATCGTAGAAAAGATTCGCCGCCACATAGGCAAATTAAGGGACCCGTTGATCGGGCACCTCATCCCCAAGGTCCCTGGAGTCTTGAATGACACATCAGTAGAGTATTTCTGTCGAACGAGGGCACAACATTTTGGCAAGTCGTTGAAAGAGTTGGGAGAAGAGGCAACGGATGAAGGGTGGGAGCAAGCGAAGGAACCAGCCAGGGAGGTGGGAGATTTGTTAAGGAAGAATGACGGCCCATTCTTTCTTGGGAACACAGGTGAGTTGGAGTACCTTATTGGATTTAAGAAGTATGCAGAACTAACAATTTGTAGTGTCGTACGCGGACTTCATCTTTGTATCCTTTATACAATTTTTCAGGCGCTTGGATGAAAGACTGTTTGAGAAATTTTTGACACTTGATCCAACCTTCTCCAAAGTGTATGAGGCGTGCGAGCAATGGCTACAGAAAGATGACTAGAAGAATTTATGCAGACAATTGAACAGATGCAATTCTCATTTGGACGAGAGAATTACTAAGTTTAGAGCCATACTATTTTATCTCAAGCACCTCATGGTTTTTCATAGCTCAGGACGTTTGACACATGTTTGGCTAACTCCTATGAATATTATACAGCTGCATAAGCTCATACTCTCTCTTTAAATGAATTGAAGAATGCAAAGGAGATCTTCTTGGATGTTCTCAAACTCAACCAAATACTGTTTGACTAGACCAATCCAAGGTTAGTGTCTTTCTCCCTTTTCTCTTACGTTATGAGTAGACTTTTCAGCAAAGCTCGTTTTGTTCAAGTCATTTGTTGTGACGTCAGATTTGCTATTCGCTGTGTCTTGCAACATCTTTTCTTCAAGTCACGGTGTTCAGTAGTTGCGCGGCGAATGTCGTCATAGCTTAAGTGGCCTGCTCTTTACACAATAAGTCTCCACAAGATCCGTCATGAAGCGTTGGGCTTGTCGAGACTTGGAAGGATGAAGCTTTCCATGATCTACCTCCAGTACTCCACTTCCTCCAGGACTATCATTCTATAGGTACCCGTCAATTTTTTGTGGAGTACTACACCCCCAGATCCTCCAACTTCACTCGGTGTCGTTGATCTTCTCTGTTTTTTGTTGAAACCTTGGGTAGCTGTTAAACATGTCATCCCAAGAAACGAGCTGGCGGACATCACTAATGTCGATACCACGGTCAACCAGTCCGCAATCGTTCAAAGAAGAGCTAGTGGATGACAACCAGCTTCCACCACACCAGAGCAACATCATTTACAGAAACCAAAGTCTCGCTCTACAGCTCACGAACAAGACCATTGATTTTGTGCCGAACGATCCCGAGAATCCTTTCAACTGGAGCATTTCGAAAAAATGGCGAACCACTCTTCTCGCATGCTTCATGACTTTCGTAGTCCAAGTCAATGGAACAATGATGACGAGTGCGGCTGAGAATATCAACAAGAGTTTCCGCATTAGTGACGAAGAATTTCCTCACTCGTACTGGCCGGTGCTGAGCTGGAATCTGGGTGGTGCGGCGGCGCCTCTGATCGGACTGCCATTAATGGAGAACTTCGGTGTAAGATGGACTTATCTAGTAAGTTATTGTCAGACGAGTAGGATTAGAACTGGAAACTGACAGACGGGCAGGCCATCTACGCTGTGCTGATCGTTTTCATTATTCCTCAAGCTGTAGCCCAGAACTTTGCCACATTGATAATCGTCCGCATAATCACAGGCAGCTGTACCGCAACTCTAGCGAATATCACATCTGGTATCGTGAGTGATATCTGGAAACCAAGCCGAACGAAGAGCTTCAGCACATCACTTTATATCTTTGCGCTTCTCGCTGGTCTAAGTATGGGCCCTGTGTTCGGGAGTTTAGTCGTGCAGCAAACCACTTGGCGATGGATCTTCCTTTCTCAGATCATCTTCTACAGTGCTCTGATCCCTGTACTATTCCTATTCCTTCCCGAGGTCCGACCAGATGTAATTCTGCACCACCGTGCAGCTTGCATACGCAAAAAGACCGGGCGCCTAGTCTTCTCAGCAACCGAAAAGAAAGAGACCAACCTTCAAGATATTGTTCTCGAGACGCTCATCCGACCCACACGCCTACTTTTCACTGAGGGTGTAGTCCTCAGCTTAGGTGTATGGTCAGCATTTGTCATTGGTATAGCATTCATGTTCACACAATCTATTGTGCAGGTCTACGAAGCGTTGTACGGGTGGTCGTTCTTCGGTACGGGAATGGTACAGAGTGCGATTGTAATTGGCGAGCTGGCAGGACTTGGTGCACAGTTAATCCAGGATAGAGTGTACTTCGCCTCTGCAAAGCACAATATCGAAGACCCGGGACATCCGCTGCCAGAAGCGCGGCTGTACCTTAGTATTCCTGCATCCTTCCTTGGACTCGCGGGCGGACTCTTTTACTTCGCTTGGACGTCATATCCATCCGTTCCTTGGATCGTACCTTCTATTGCATTAGGGTTTGTTGGTTTCGGTATGTTTTGCTGCACGGCTGCGCTGACGACTTATATTGTTGATGCGTATTCGAAGTATGCTGCGAGTGCGGTTGCAGGCGTCGCGTTTCTGGAGAACCTTATGGCTGCCTTCCTGCCCTTGGCAACACAGAGCATGTACCGAACATTAGGATTCAACTGGGCAAGTAGCTTATTAGGGTTTACGGCACTGGCGTTGAGCTGTATTCCCGTCGTATTAATTCGGTACGGGAGATCGCTCCGAGAGAGAAGTCCCTTCATGAATGTAGCGGGTCACGATAGCACTTGATTGAGAAGATAGGATGCTGGTGACATCAAAAGTGGAAAAAATGACAACATCGCTACGCCCTCGAAGATCATCTCTATGGATGACTAAGATGCTACCGTCGTGAGGGGAAATTGTGATAGGGAGACAACTGAGTCGCGTGTGCACGAGCCTCGGTATTTCTCCGACCTTATCACCAGAACTTGTAGCAGCCGTCGTCGTTTGTCGTGACTTGAGATGTGTAAATCTTACGTTTATAGATCAGATATGTAAGAAACTTGACAGACCGAAATTCTGAGCTCAAAAGCGTTCAAAATCTACGTAGTCCACAGGGCCGTATGGGGCAAGAAGACCCTGAAACGTCATCGATATCGTCGCCAGTCGACGCCATGACGCGATTCTAGCTGTGGGTCGCGAGTACCCAAAGGCAGATCTATAGACTGCCATCGCCTTTTATAACTCAAAATGTTTATCCACGCTGCTTCTCAATCTCTCCGAACTTCGACGACCAGACTCTCTCAGGTAGTTCGACAATTTCAATCTCAATCAATAATCACACGTCAGGCTAGAATGGCTAGCACCACATTTACACTCAACACGGGCGCCAAAATCCCAGCCATTGGGTTCGGCACGTGGCAGGACAAGGAGGCTCAGGAACCGTGAGTCGATCATTTTGCTTCTTGTAATTTATATTTGCTGTACAAGGCATACATCGTGAAGCAAATTCTGAATCGTGAACGGCTTGTGATTAGACGAGTGATTGCTAACAATACCTGCAGAGCTGTCATTGCTGCGCTGAAGTCTGGCTACCGTCACATCGATACCGCACGCATTTATGGTACCGAGATCGCCGTCGGCAATGCCATCAAGCATTCTGGTGTCCCTCGCGACCAGATCTTCCTCACCACAAAGCTGTGGAACCATGTCCACCATCCCGATGATGTCGAAGGTGCGCTTGACGCCTCATTGAAGGATCTCGGCACCGACTACGTCGACCTTTACTTGATGCATTGGCCTTCGCCGTTTGCTCGTGGCGATGATGTATTTCCCAAAGAGAATGGCAAAGTTAAGACGGGTGACACCGATTATGTCGAGACATACAAGGCGTTGGAAAAGCTTGTAAAAACCGGAAAAACGAAGGCTATTGGTGTTTCAAACTTCAGCAAAGCAGAGCTCGAGCGCCTCCTCAGGGAGACATCTATTGTCCCTGCGGCGCATCAAATTGAACTTCACCCGTATCTCCAGCAACAGGCTTTCACCGCATTTCACAAGGAGAAAGGTATCCATATCACTCAGTACTCGCCATTCGGCAACCAGAATGAGATCTACGATTCAGGCAGGAATATAGACAAGCTGATTGACGACCCGGTGTTGGTCGAGATCGGCAAGAAGCACAACAAGACTGGAGCTCAAGTTGCTCTGGCCTGGGGTATTGCACAAGGGCATTCTGTCATTCCCAAGTCAAAGACCGAGTCTCGTATCAAGGCCAATCTTGAAGGTGACTTCAAGCTTCCTGAAGAGGATTTGAAAAAGATTGCCACCATCGATAAGAAACTGCGCTTCAATGACCCCTCAGCAAACTTTGGTTGGGACTTTTACACGGATCTGGACGGAAAGAAGGGATCTAAACTATAGGCGAGCCGCAAAATGATATCTTGAATGTAATGCGTGTGCCAACGATGCTGATGATGAATCTTGAACTGTATGTACGAACATCAACGGCTGACCGGAGAGTGCTTGAGGTTGATCAAACATGATAATATACAATTACATCGCTATCCTGCACATTCATCACATGCAAGATCATATGCAAAATAATCATGTGTTTCACTCGCTGTGTATACCGCAACGAAGCATGTACCAACATTGAGAACGGCGACGATGAGGGATCACATTCAACATGAGAGCGGAGCTGTATTTGGCAAGGAGAAAATCAGCCGTAATCAGAGAGAGAGAGAACCCGACAAACACAGCTACCAAACTGAAGAAAAATCTAGCTAGGAGGAGAGTAAGAAGATGGGGTATATATGACCAGAAAGGGAAAACTGTACATTACGCAGCCCAGCATTTTTTGTTGTCCCTCCAATAGCAATTCGTCAGAAACACGTCCCCTCGACCAAGACTAACAACTCAAATAAGGTGTAGTGATCAAAACTAGCGCGACGATCGCTTTGCTACATTCCGCTTCCAATTAGCATGCCTCCGCATACTTTTCGACGTTGATGTAGTCTTTGTGACACGAAATTTAGGGTTGGATCTCATACTGGCACAGATGGAGCACGGTTTGCCAAGTTGCTCCGTGTGGTCGCTATGAAACGCCCTCGTACCATAAAGTTGCAAGGCCATGCTCTCGACGTCGATGCGTAGCACCCAGACAGAGTTGGGTTGGCCGCGGATGTAAGGCGAGGTTAGAGTAGTGGCTTGGGGGATATGGTATTGACTCTCAACTTCATCGACGGTCTGCAAGAGGGAGCCATGAGTTTATGTAGCAATAGGACAAGCAAGAAGCGAAGCAAGTGATGAAGTTAGGTGCAAAACGTACTAGTGTTTGTCTGTACCAGCAGTCTGAACAGGCGGCGATAATGCGCTTGACGAGTGGGAAAGGGTAGCAGTCCAGTACGGTATAACAGAATATGCACTTTCTTGGTGCGTGTTGTAGCCATAATCGTCTATATACGATGCGGCTTAGGTCTGGATATACGCAGTTTGCCCCGTATTTATCCAAATGCGTAAAGGGAAGGTTGAACATGTTGCAAGAGCGTACTAGATGCGAGCAGTAGCTTTCTACTAGCTTGTTGCAGCATCTGGATGTGATCGAGAGGGAGTTGAATGGGTGACAGAGCGCAGTCCAGGAGAAGAGGTCGGCGGCCCAGCGATCCGTGTCTGGACGCGTGGTGAGATCCTCTCGGTTCTTGATGTCGAATTTGGTTTGTCGAGGAAAGTCGTATGCACTTTGAGCTTCAGTGAGACCTGGCAGGCGGGACCGTGGGTAGATGAGATATGACAGGATTTGATTGATAATTTCTATTGGGAGTTTTTCTAGGCTGCTTTGTGAGGAGCATCTTGGGACGGTGTTGGTGTAGGTGAACGATGCCAGCGAATCAATCTTGGGGTGAACATGTGACAAAATGGCAGAGTGGTTCGAAGGTGGTCGCACAAAAATATTTTGTTTTGAGCAAGTGTGGCGGGTTCAACAGAGTTGGAGGATTGTAAGGGCGCTGGAGCAAAACTGTGAGAGAGAAAAGCGGTCATTTCGAATGGCTAGAAACATTCAAACTGGTCAAAAAAAGGCAGAATGTGGAAACAACAAGTCAAGACGTCAAAAATACCTGCTTTATACTCGGTGAAGGGCGAAGAAGCGACGAAGAGACGGATCACAGCACCCGATTCTCACGGCCAACAAGCCTTCGGCATGCCGAAAAAACACGAGAACCGTGCCGTGATTTGGTGCGTTGGTGGGGAGCCACGCATTACATGCATGCAGTTGTCCATCAAGATCATGCACATTGATGGATCGATCTTGGATCTCGTACATTGTTCCATGGAGGCAAGAGCTGACAGGTCATCGCATTCTGCGGCGGAGAACAAATGGTTAGGCCTGAACGCGGGCTAATCCGCGCCTAAGCCCAATCGGCATAGCGTCATGTGTGACGTTCGTGGAACTGGCTTTGGCTTCTCTTCTCCAGCAACGCAAACCCAACCAAGTTGATATTTGACTGCGCACAGCCGGCAAGATGGCTGCTCAGCCCTACTCGGGACCTGTCGTTGTCAACGACGCTGCCCCACCGTCCACGGCGGACGCTAACGCCGATTTCGCTGCGGAAGGCGCGTTGGAGGGGGCCAAGGGTAAAGGCGAGGACGCGTCCGCGCAGGATGACGACCAGGACGATGGCGGCATGTGGGAGACGGCCTCGCTGTTCGAGGAGATTCTGGACGAGGTCGAGGCCTTTGAGTACTCGACCAATGGTGGGTTGGGCCTCGCATGTGACGCTTACGATGGCAGTTGACATTCAAGATAGGAGTCGACGCGTGCACCGCTGAGGAGGCGCGCCACCTGAAGAACCGGCTGCACCAAGTAGGTGCCAGCCAGTTTGTCATGGAGAACATCACCAGCGAGAAGATGACGGCGCGCAAGTTGTGCACCGCATTCGGCGTGAGACTGCCAAAGTTCCTCGACGAGGCCCCAGATGAGAGCTTCTACCAGCTGCTCGGCCTGGCGATCAACCGCGAGCTTAACAAGCGCCGACGTCTGGACGACTACAAGACGATCGACGACGCTGCTAAACTGCTTCGCGAGCGCAAGAACATCATGGTCATCACCGGCGCAGGCATCTCCACGAGTCTTGGGATCCCTGATTTTCGGTCTAAGAACACGGGCTTCTACTCACGACTGCTCCAGATGGGCTACCAGGAGCCAGAGCAAGTGTTTGACATCCACAACTTTGACGACGACCCGCGGACCTTCTACGCTCTTGCCGGCGATATCATCCCTGACCTGGAGAAGTGGACGCCTACACACGAATTCATACGGTTGTTGCAAGACAAGGAGAAATTGCTCACAAACTACACTCAGAACATCGACAACGTAGAGGCGCATGCCGGCATACGAAAGGATAAGCTGATCCAGTGCCATGGGTCGTGGGCGAATGCGACCTGTCGGAAGTGCAAATTCCAGGTTCCAGGCGAGGAGATCTTCGACTCTGTACGCGCACAAAAACCGGCCGAGTGCAAGCGCTGCATAGCAGAGATCGCTGCGCAGAAGCCAGGATTGAAGCGAAAACGATCATCTCACGGAGCTGGCAGCAGGAAGAAGCGATCTAGTGGCGAGGACTCCGAGTCAGACGGCGCATTTGACATCCCACAACCGGGCATTATGAAGCCAGACATCACCTTTTTCGGCGAAGCGCTTCCTTCAAACTTTTTTGATCGCCTGAAAGACGAAGATAGGGACAAGGCAGATTTAGTCATTGTCATGGGCACGAGTATGAAGGTTGCGCCTGTCTCGGAAATTCCAAACTTCTTACCGCGCGATGTACCGCAGATTTATATTTCACGAGACGTAAGTTAAAGCCACTACTTTGACAGGGAAGAGGAACTGACTTGGTCCAGCCTATCCACCACATAAACTTCGACATCAACCTACTAGGTGACTGTGACGTTATTGTAGCCGAACTCGCGCGCCGTGCGGGTTGGGATCTCAGACACAAGATGATACCAGAAGGACAGAAGACTGAGGTTGGTACAGTCAGTGAAGAGGACCACACGTACAGTGTGAAAGTCAAATGCCCCGTGCCAGAAACCAGGAATGAGGCGGCAACACAATCCAAGACTGAGATCAAGCACATTATTTCATGAGCTGTATGATGATATGGGTGGACATACCAACGGCGTTTGGAAGGGCATTTGCATGGTATCCTACGGGTAACGACATTAAGCCATATCATGGTGTTGCTGTTGATGAGGTGGAGTCTGGCGTTCGAGAGGGACATTCATGAATAGAGTAGATATGATTGGTACCTTTGAGAACGAGTTTGTCTTCTCAAGTTTTCCTTAAACTCTTGCGCATTTTGTAAAAAATGAAAATGTAATGCTCTGATTACTCCATCGCATGTGTCGTTTTTCTCATTAAAGTCCACAAGTACAACCCCACTAGTTTCACTGGCAAGTATGAGTACCTCGTTTTGATTCCTAGCCCGCAAAGTAAATATACTCAAAGTACGTGTTCACATGTTGACGCGCAACGCCAAGGATAGGGCTGAATATTTCCGACGCGACCCCAACTCGAAGGCTTTCCCCACTACACACAACAGCTCTAGACTCCTATCCCTGCATCGCGCGACATCTCGGCCTCTACAAACGCCATGCTAGATATACATCGTACAGACTCTGTCTCAGACACGAAAACATACTTTTCGCACAGTATCCTACCCACGTACATCGATCCGCAAAACGTCTCTACAAAAAAGAGACCGTTCTCGACCTTTAACAAGCAAAACTACAGTCACACTTTAGACCTCATACTGCCAGAGGAGATATACGAGCTTGTTGAGAAAGAATTGTGCCGGGATAATGGATTTGGACGCGCAAGATTTGCAAAAGTCTACATGACACTCGCCGAGGTACTTGAGAATGAGTTTCTGGAGGCGTATGTCAGGCAAGGTAGGACCATAGTTGGTGAGAATGAGGAGCTGGAACGTAAAACTTACAAAAATTCAGGTAGTATCATGATGCTCAGCGAAGGACGGTCGCTTGTCGATAACGTATTCTCTCTTTTTCAAGGCAAACTGCGTCTCGAACTCGATCGACCCACCTACGAACGCTGCGGCTTACAAGGTACACCCATTGAGGATGGTGGTCGCAAACACCAAAAATCACGATGGATTGTGGAGTACGATCTTCATGAAAAATCTATGAAGCACGGAAAGGGGAGGTTCGAGAGGTTGATTTGGGCATGTAAGAATGTGCTGAATCGGAGTTTAGCATGGCTTTTCTATAACTTCAATCCGACTTCCGGAGAATCCCTTGCAGAAGGAAAGGAGGTGTTGTCGAAGTATGCACCCAAGATCTGCGACATTGAACCAAATGTGGTAAAGATGAACAACGTGTTAGCACCAAAAGTGTCAGCAATCCATCTGCCAGACCTGTACGAAGAGGAAGATGCGCTGAGTTTGCTTGAGTACCTTCATTTACTTTCCTTGGATTCTCCTCGCTTGAGCGCCACAGATATTATCGATCCCCATTTATCTCGTTATGACGTTCCCGAGTTTGGCCAAGGGACTACTTCGAAAAATATGGTATGTGTTAGGTGGAGGGGCTTCATACCACCTAATTTTGTGCAAGATATGTTTCTTGCGGTAAGAAGGCTAGGCTTCAGGAGCAAGAGTGGGAAAGATGGAGAGGGAGATGTAGTTATGGAAGAGGACGAGAAAGATGGGAGTTGGTTTGCAATCAGTGCACAGGGTTTCGGGGGAAAGAACGCATGGACAGTCATGCAGTTCTCTGGGCGGGAGACACTAGCTTGGGAGACTGAGAACTAAGCTGAAAAAATACGGGGACCAAAAAGAAGCCGCGAACACTACTGCGATAACATAACTTTAGGAGTTGGTGCTGCCAATGAATAAATACTTATCACTTACAGCAGTGATGTACATATAAATCACGCTACAAGATAGGGTTGAAGCTCACCAGGAGTCTCGATCTACCAACCAGCTTCCGCAGGAGACTTCGCACCTTTGACTGCCCAGCCGCTCCGTATATCTATCAGAATTGACAACCCTACCAATGAGATTTGGATTTTAGACATGCTCCTGCGCTGCTCTAAACAAAGCATCACTAATTGTTTGCATCTATGTACCCTAATCGACCTCTCAGATATCACATGGAGTATACAAACGAGCTCTTCGCTCATTCGGAGAACCCCTAGGGCGTATGTCATACGTTATTTTCACCTGCAGGGTGTTACCAGCATCTACAGCCCTCACCCCTACCCTGCCCCGATGCATTGCGCTGCGCCATCACATCTCGCTTTGAATCTCTGCATGGTCGATCAGTAGGCAGCTGACCCGATCAGCTGGAACGAAGGCCCGGCATGGAAACCTTCTTTCTAAAGTGCCGTTCCGCCGTTCTCCACTGTCCACCCACCAGCCTACCACAACGTGCTGGCCGATTTATGCGTCGTCCCTGCGTGAGGCCGTGAGAGCCATATTGTGGTGCCCTGCACGTTCCCTTTACCAGGACTTTGGGCTTGGAATGCACGGCATCGACGCAGCGGACAAGAAGCTGGTCTGCATTTAAATTTATGTCATCGAGTCCTGGTAATAGGGGATGAACTATGGGTGCTTACGTACGTAAATTACGAGAGAAAGAGGATGTTCGGTGTCGGGATATGCGTTGTCGTTTTCTCAAAAGGTGAGCGTTGCTACTGAATACAGATTCGAGCTCGTGCAGACCTAGTATACGATGATTTTGTTTAGTTTCCTTGTAGATTTGACGTGATAATCACTTGCAAATGATCTGAGAAGTTGCGTTCCTGTGGATTGTTTGATAAGTTTAGATCGAGAATGTGACATCGATGAGTAAGTGAAGTCATTACATCTTCGAGCTGGAGATGATGAATTGATGAGAGAGATAAGCAAAACATCAGTAGGCTATAGGTATCCTTGGTTGATCACAATGTGGTCGCAACAAATCTAAGCTCATAATACAGCATCAAAGTCTCTGGAAATTGAACCAAAGCCAACGGTACAATCAGTACCAAGTAGTTACTGGCTTACGTATCTCAGATAGCATCGTGACAATCTACTTCGCTACCGGATAATCGTTTCTCTCTGGAGGACCGACAGCTGAAGATTCTGCTTACTTCCAGCGTGCATGTTACAGACCGTTACGATCCAGATCCAAGCTTACTAGCATTTGCCGATAGTGAGGCATGCCGGGTCGACGAAAGAAGCGCCTAAAAACTAGTCAGGCACTGCAGGAACCTGCTATATTCAGTTTTTTTATTTTCTGGGCCTTTTCTCAGGAGCACCTTTGTATAGAGGTTTAGTGTTGTCAACTTTATTGGATCATATGGCCCTGCCTGAAGTAAAAAAAGATTTAATAACCCTATCAAATAGGTAGCAATCACGAACCAGATTGAGTGAGATTATAAGATTATACAATGAGCAAAAATGAGCACCAAAGTGGCGTGGGAATAGAGTCAAAAAAACCCCGATGCTAGTGACGGTTAAGCAGGGACACGGCGAATACGAGATCAACCAGAACACTTCGACAGAAGGTATCGTTCCACCTACTTCTTCGAAAAAGGCAATACCGGAGATGGGTAGTACTAGCGTAGTCTTCGGGAGTCACTCAGCAGCTTCCGGATTCACGTGCGTCGCATACCCCTGAACCTGATCCAATATATATTGTTAACTAGTTAGCCAAACTGGCGGGCAAGAGCAAACGAGTAGCGTCTTGCCAGCAAACATCTGTTGAGGAATTCGCATAACGTGTATTCGGCATCCGGTAGCGAGGAGGTTGATCGGCTGTTTTGTGGATCATAAAAGGCTATCATATGCTCCAGGTAGTGTTATGTACATGTACCAAGGATCAGGTGGGTGCGGGGGTACAGGGGAAGTCGAAAATACATCGCTTCTCGTTTTAAAAACATACCCGGTGAGTGTGTTGAGGGTTGGTGGTCACAAGGCTGACGCCATGAAGCAAGGTTGAGAGGTTGTCAGCGACATTCGATTACACAATGCGGTGGGCCTTGCTGCAGGTTTGTATTGCCAGAGTGAAACTACTCAGGCGGGATAAGCAAAAATTCCCACCAGGTTCCTCATGGAGATATTAACTACCAATTACCGGTATCCGATCGCGACGATGCTAGTGTCAATCTGATAACATGGAGTACTTGGAATGTGGCCTAGCAATGAATTTTCAGGCCAGTGAGTCGTTCAAGACTTTTGAGCCTCACATTCTAGTGTGTGAGCATTGCAAAGAACGTCATCCAATTTTTGACCTTGCATAAACAGGTGGACGGGGCTGGTTTTGGCTTACCAAAACGTAAGTATTTACTTGGGCTTACTCGACATTCAGGGTTAACACGTTGTTGGTGACATGAGTCGTGCGTTCGGACTTCGGCTGCGGAGAGCCATCAGTAGTGGCGTGAAGCCTGTCCAGGGATTGACTGATTTGTCCCAGGTTCTCGTCATCATGTAGTGTTGGCAGTCGTGAGAGGTTACAGTGGTGCGCCACCGTCTGTGCAACCCGGGAGTTAGGCTGAGCCCGCCCCCGTTTTTTTCTTCGTCGATAGGTACAACACCCATGATGATCTAACGTCACGTGAAACCATATACTCTAGCTGCATACGTATAAGAAAATCAGTGTCACTGACATGCGCTAGGAATGATTGATCAACGCTTATGGCTTGTGAGCATTAGAGGCGTATCAATATATCGTGCATGTACGTTTGTTGATAGAAGTAAGATATCTTTCCTGTAACACAGGTGCATTGTCTTTATCGAGCTGCTTACGATGATGCAGCCTCGCTGTGCATCTGAGTGTAACGGAGTACTATGTACGAATTTTCATGCATGTTGTACGACTAGATCGTGTTTCGGTGATCAAGATAACGCGTGTAAGACTTGGACACAAGGTCCATGATTTGCAGCATACAGATTGATTACTTGTCTTTCTCTCTCCCTAAGACTAAAAGCTTCAAAAAATGCCATAGCAAAATTCAGAGTGCGATTAACAACGCAAGGTTTGATCAAGACATCCCGATGATTAAAAAAACGCCACAATAAAATTATAAAAGTCGAAACAAGACAAATTGAACACCTGCAAGCCCAAAGCCTGGATCATCAGAAATGACCCCCCTTCTTCTTGCATGCGGAGTACACAGCCGATGGAGTTGTAGTCGTAACCTTTGTGAATGTAGCACCAAGGGTCTTGGTTGATGTTGTTGTTGTATATTTGTAGGTAACCTTTGTCTTGGTTGATGTTGGAAGCGTGGTCGTCAACGTTAGCAGACCACTCAACACTGTAGCTGGAGGCAAAGTTGTGGTCGCTGTCGTTGTTGCTAGGGCAGATTCTGTTGTGGTGACCGTCGCTTCGACGATCGTTGTGGTTGTGCTCACTGGTTCAGTGCCTGTGATGGTAAGAGTTGGAGCATCTGCTGCGCGAACGTCAAGTGCTGGAGCTGCTCCTCGAGCCACTAAATCCCGTCTCTGCTTAGCAGCTTCAACACGAGCACGAGCCCACTCGTAGTCAACAGCCCGGTCGATTCTGCGGAAAAAGCGGCGGAGCTTCGGTATGCTAGTGGGAGTGACCAAAGCCGCAGGATGGATTAGTGTAGGTGAGTATCTGCAAGGCTTGTCAGAATGACTTGGGCGACCTGGAGTTGTGCATGAGGCTGTGACAGTCTTGGTTGTGGTAATAGCCTTTCGAGTCGACGACCAGGATGTCTTTGTCAATGATTTGGTAGAGGTCTCGGTAATGGCCTTGGGCGTTACAGTCTTGATCTTCTTCGCTGTGCCGCTAGGAACCGTAATAGTCGAGAGTGGACCGACTGTAGACAAATCCGTGAAAGTAGATGTTGTAATTACAGTGGCGGTTGGAATTTCAGTCATGCTAAAAGTGAGCGTGGGTGTGAAGGTTGTGGTGGCTTGTATGCCAGCAGTTATGTACAGATCTAATCTTGTCAGCATCCCGTCACCCAGTGCCTGATCACCGATATACTGACCTCTTTGCCATGCAAAAGGTTGACCATCTGCGCCGTTGTTTCCCAGAATCAAGAGTATCCAGTGCCCAGAAGTCATTTGGCTTTTCTTGATGGGGCAAGTTGACAACTTGGGGTCGTCGTCAGGAGTAGTCGCAACCTTGGAGCAGAGATATTCATCATCACTTGGATCTACAAAGAGGATGTCTGACATGTCTGCATTGCATCCTTTGAAAGTGGAAACAGCAGTGAAGTCTTCTGTAGATGCTGTGTTGATGAAATACGAGCCCTCATCGACGAAATCGACACCATATGAGTAGCATACCGCGTCAGACTGAGAGATAGCTATTGGAAATAAGATAGCAAATATTGTCATGGACAAAGGACGAGAGAAGAAGACCATTTTCAGGAGGGCTCAGATGATGTGATGCGTGAACGATTGAGATGATGTTCCCTTGCTTAGAGGCGGGCTGCACACTCTCTTGTACTTGGCCATTTTCAAGAAGCCGGGCAACTGTATCTCTGTCATACCTCACCGTCAACAAATTTACACCAGTTTTCGGACGTAGCCTCGACAAGGAGGCTTAGTCGTAGATGCAAATAGACGCCGGTGAATGGTCTGTTGGCCGGCCGCATCAGTAAGCGAGCTTAAAAAGACCATGGGTAAATCTATAGCTAGTTTCTATGAATCCTGCGGCTCGTAAATCGCGTCTGGCACAAGATAGTGCAAGGTGGAGAGAGCGACATTGAGGCCATCGGACATGACTGCATAGTCCGTGCATGTCCTAGCGTGAGAATCGCCCGACAAACTCACGTCACGACTCGTCCATAGGAACGCCCGCAGCCAAGACATACCACTGGTTTACGCGGCTAGCGGAATGCTTTCTGTTTTAACTTTTGTTTCAACCACCTCGCCCTGACATTGTACCTGTCAATTGTTTGCTGTAACTCGGCTCATGACGCCGTACTGGGATATTTCTGGCCACCGTATTTTTGCAAAAGACAATTCAACGGAGGAAAGTCACTTCGGCCCCGCCTCGAGTCCTAGCTGCTGCATAAAAGCATTGAAAGACAGGGTCTCATCGCAAGGCCGCATACACAAAGTGCCACATTCTGTGTGACGAGAAGTATGCAACGCAAGACAAGGATCGCGAAGGTCCCGGGCCCAGTGCCTGTGTTTACTGCTAAAACGCCAGGTCACGCGACTCATGGAGCAGGGTTAGACGAGCTATACAGGTTCTGTGTAAGCAGTAAGTTGTCAGCCCTGCAGGCACTCCGGGTGTCAACATTTGCCACAACTTCAATGCTCAGGTACCGAAGGGTGGAATGAACCTTTCCCAATCCGTTGCGTCGGATGCCATATCTGGATACGAAGCCCCTACCGATATGCATGTCAAGACGACCACTTTCACTACTGCATCGATAGACACTAGGGAGGTTCTCTCCACCATGGCATCAGCTCACCGTTACCGGGCTACCTATGCTACACCGGGCCCCATCCTCAAAATAGATTATATTGCTTCTTTACATAATCACACTCCTCGCGCCGAGGAGGAAGAGGATTTCTTGCATCCTGATGTGCATGACCGCTGCCAAGGCTCACTCATGGCCATCCTAGCTAAGTTTCAATTCCCACCAGCGGATAAGATCAAGCCACAAAGGGGTCATGCAGCTGTAAACAAGGATTATCTTAACCTAATACGTCTTCAACCACTATAATCTCAAGCGAGCGAGGCTTACCGGGGTTGAAAAAGGTCATTACTACAGAATGGATTCAGCATGGGTTGAGGTTTGTATAAGAAGGCGTCTCTGGCTCAGTTGTTTTCGTCTTTCTCTCTACTGAACAAATCACATTCTTTCCCTCATTGTCTCAAGTAGTGAGCTGGAATATACAATATTTGTTTGCCTTTGCATTATACATCATGCATTTCCCCTCTCTTGCCTTGTGGCTCTCTCTTGGGTCTTTAACTTTAGCATGGCCATCACCGCGAGGAGTTGACACGTTTGAAGATCTTGTTGAGAGACAGGACGGTGCGTGTACAAACGGACCTCGGACCCGAAACTGCTGGAGCAACGGCTATTCTATTGCCACCGATTTCGATGCCAAATCTCCTCCTGATGGCACAACAGTCACGGTATGCCCTATACTAGATGAGATTTAGAACAATTATTGACTCTCTTCTAGTACAATCTTGAAATTTCAAACGTGACAAGGCCAAATCCAGATGGAAGTGGCGGAAATCGACCTATGATGCTCATCAACGGGCAATACCCTGGCCCAGTCATTCGAGCAAAATGGGGTGATACATTGGTCATCAACGTGAAGAATAATTTGCAAGATAATGGAACCGGCATCCACTGGCACGGACTTCGACAATTGAATACCTGCCAACAGGATGGAGTGCCTGGAGTCACTGAATGCCCCATTGCACCTGGAAAAACACGTCAATACCGATTCCGGGCGACACAGTTTGGCACAACATGGTATCATTCACATTGGAGCTCACAATATGGAGACGGAGTGGTTGGCACTCTGATCATTGATGGTCCTGCTACGGCCAACTACGACGAGGATCTCGGAACTCTTCCCATCACCGACTGGTTCTATACTCCAGTATTGACTCTTAATGAAGTTGCTCAACATTCCCTTACTGGCCCACCGGCTGCCGACAACATTCTAGTAAATGGAACGCATAAGAATCCCAATGGTGGAGGAAGCTATGCCAAGATGACAGTTCAATCGGTAGGTATGCACACTCTTAACTTGAGAACTTTTTTAATCGGGTTGTGCAGGGCAAGAAGTACCGCATTCGTATAATCAACACCTCAGTCGACAATACTTTAAGTGTATCTATGGATGGCCATCCGTTCACTGTCATCACTTCTGACTTTGTATGTTTAAGTCTTTTTTCTCGAAAGCGGAAGATTGTACTGACTCTTCCAGGTTCCAATCAAGGCGTGGACTGCCAATCAACTAACACTAGCTGTCGGTAAGATGTCCATGTTACAAACATGATCCCACATACATGGCTAACCCCTTTCACAAGGCCAACGCTACGACGTAGTCATCACCGCCAACCAAACCGCCAGCAACTACTGGTTCCGCGTCTCCGTGGGCACAGCCTGCAGCCGCAACAACATTGCCGCATCCAGCTTGACCCTCGGCGCCATCCTCCACTACGACACAGCCTCCAGCTCGGACCCAACCTCGACAGGCGTCGCGATGCGCAGCACCTGCCTCGACGAATCCACCAGCAACCTCGTCCCCTTTGTGTCCAACACGGTCCCCTCGTCCGTCATCGGCTCCGCCGGCAAACTAACCCTCAACCACTTCCAAGACCCCGCCAAAGCCAACCTCTTCCGCTGGCTCCTCGACGGCACCCCCCAAATCGTCGACTGGAACAACCCCTCGCTCGAAACCGTGCTCGCAGGCGGCACAAACTTTGGCAACAACTCCAACGTGCACGAAATGCCCACCTCAAACTGGTACCTCTGGTGGATCCAATCCACGGCCACAATCACCCTGCCCCACCCCATCCACCTCCACGGCCACGACTTCTACATTGTCGGCTCCGGCTCCGGCACCTGGGACGGCACCACCTCCAACCTCGTCCTCAACAACCCCACCCGCCGCGACACCGCCACCATGCCTCCCGGCGGCTACCTCCTCATTGCCTTCCCCGCCGATAACCCAGGCACCTGGCTTATGCACTGCCATATTGCGTTCCATGCTAGCCAAGGTCTCAGCCTGCAGTTTCTGGAGCGCAAGGGTGAGATCACCTCGTCGATTGGGGATACGTCTGGGCTGAAGAGCGGATGCGATGAGTGGGATGGGTACTGGTTCCCTGGAAATCATCCGTATGAGATGACGGATTCGGGGATTTAGGTTTGGGAGAGCTTTTCTTCTTCTTCTTAAATGTGATGGAAGATGAATGTGTGTGTGAGTGAGAGAGAGAAAGAGAAAGGGGAGGATAGAGAGTTTCCTTTTTGCCATGTCGAGTTTGGTTCGATTTCTATGTGTATATTTCAGAGTGAGAGGGGGGAGGGGGGTTTAAATTATGCTGAGGGGGAGCACAGATTTCCTTTAATTTGGAATTTTTGTTAGTTTTTCGTATCATAAATTGATGGTTGAGATGGAACTTTTGATATTGTTGTTGGTGTTGTTGTTGCTGTGCTTGGTGATGGTTTTTCGGAGGTGAGAGTATATGTTGAAGCCCCCCCCCCCCGTCCCCCTCCCTTTTTTTTTCCTTTCCAAAGGCGATTGGATTACGAGTGGTAGGAATGTACGTCGATTATTTTGTCTAGTAATTGCAATTTACGCAACATAACCATTCAAACATGTCCCCTTAGTCATGCTCAGCCGGTACCCAGACCCAATATGTTCAAAGACCCCCATTCCTTGTACTTTGGCCTTGTTCCTCCTCCTCTTCGAACTCCATTCCGACCTGATTCATCGTCCCCAACTTCCACCGCTCCACAAGCAGCAACAGCCAAACTCCCGTACGGATGCACAAGCGTGGCTACAACCGGCACTTTTTCTTCCCCATCTCCCTGCCTTCCACTACCCACTCCCACCCCCACCACCTCATCCGCCTCGACGGCGCCTTCCCTCCTCCATGGATCCTTCCACACCCTCACCTTCCCATCTACACCCCCCGCCCAAACCTCGTGGCTCACCCCCTCAATGTCGTACAAACTCGCGCCCGCATTCCACACATCGAACCCAAGTTTCTGTTTTGTCTGTGCCTTCCTGCCCACACAGTATCCCAGCGTGAGCGAAAAGTTCCGCACGTCGTATATGAGCAGGACGTCTGACATGCGCTCAGCGACGTAGAGGTATTTGCCGCAGGGGCTCCATTTCAGCGACGAGACGCCGTCGCCCATGACGTGCGCGAGGTTTTCGTTGCGCAGTTTCTTGCCCGACAGAGTGCCTGGGAGAGAGAAATGGGTGACTTCTGTGCCGGAGGTGGGGTCGTAGATGCCAATGTGACGGGTTCGGGCGCCGGCGGCGAGAAGCCCAGCGGAGGAGTTGGAGAAGGATGGAGAGAGGGAAAGGGCGGAGATGTAGCCTTTGAAGCCACGGCCACCGCCTTTGAGTTTGCTGCGTCGTGAGGGAATGGTTGGGATAGTATGGATTGGGTTGGTGGTGTGGGAGAGGTCAAAGGTTGCGATTGCGTTTTGGTGGCCGGCGAAGAAGTGGGGACTGGCGTGGGCGTAGGTGAGGCTGAGGGGGGCGGTGACGGCTTCATTGAGGTTGTTGATTAGTTTGTAAGAGGTGATTGGGGTAGAGATATCGACTGGGCAATCTGTCTTAGGGGTGTCAGGCTCGGTGGACTTGTAGGATTGAGCGGTATTCCAAAGTGCGTTGTGGAGTGTGATATATGAGTCTCGTCGACTGATGAGCACATGCGCACTACTAGGGTCGTTGAGATTGAATGTCGGATTTGCAGCAAAAGCCCATATGGGGTTTGATGAGGTGAATTGCGCGTATGGTTTCAGAGCACGGGTCCCAGTCTCTTCGAGAATGGTTGTGTCGATGGGGTAGACCGAGAATGTACGGTTATAGTCTGAGGTAAAAATACAAGTCCCATCTGGCGAAAGCTGTGCTTCTTGGATGCAGCTTGTATAGTGTGGATGTGGTTTGTGATCATTAGTAGTGCTGGCACGACGACTATCTGATCCAGACTCTACACTAGATTCAGAACCCGAGTCTAGTTGTGATGTTGAAATTGAGCTGTTTTCACCATCTAGCTCTTCATCGTCGTCTTCTTCTACTTCTTTACTTTCTTTGTCAACGCCCGAGTCATTGACTGGAGCTTGTCTCTGCTCGTCGCCAGCATCTTGGGCATAGCAATCACCACCAAATAGTTTCGTAATAGTCGTGCTGGCCAGACATCGTACCCTCAACCCAGCGCTGTGCTGATCAGTCATCGCTTCGAGTCATATATCTTGGTCGCGCGTACCCAATACCAAATTGGCATAAATCCAAAAGGTGTAGTGTTGTGGAGATCTTTCCATCCTTGAGCCTCATCCGTGTTGGAGATTCCTAAGCTAGCTCCAAAATTTTGTGGGGGGCCGAGTTAGCGTAAACTACCTAAACATTTGCGAACGCGAAACCTCGTCATTCATCCCGAGGTCGGCAGAGCTTCCACGTCAACCATGCAGCATGTTCTTGAGCCACAGCGTGGAAGCGCGTGGGTTGAGTCGCCGTACCTTCGTTCGCTGATTGTAAGTTTTTCTGTTTCAGCTTCGGGATTTATTTTTTTGCGTATTTCGAGTCAATCACATGTCTGTCGCGTGTCCTCGCGACTGTGTCACCCCGCCACATTCATTCATAAGCTCAAATGCAATGCACAAGCTTACACGCATTTTCCACGTGTACAAGATTTATTCTAAACTGCAGTCTCCACCCATACACCAGACTAACTCACGCAGGCAGGTGGTCTCGCAGGTACAACCGTAGATCTCTCTCTCTTCCCCCTCGACACACTCAAAACTCGCCTACAATCGTCGGCCGGCTTTGCCGCCTCGGGAGGCTTCAATGGCATCTACCGGGGTGTAGGGAGTGCAATTGTTGGGTCTGCACCCGGCGCCGCCCTCTTCTTCATCACGTACGACTCGATCAAGCGGAACTTTGCGGAGCGACAGACTATACGCTACAATGCAGAGGGGAAGCCTTACATCGAGACGGGCGACGCAGGGAATGGTGCAGCAGTGCACATGCTGGCAGCGAGTATGGGCGAGGTAGCTGCGTGTGCGGTGCGGGTGCCGACAGAGGTTATTAAGCAGCGGGCGCAGGCGAGCCAGCACCCAAGCTCGAGGGCGGCATTGATGCACATTCTCAATCAGCAGAGCACGCGTGGGTTGGGACATGTGTGGCGGGAGCTGTACCGTGGGTG
The DNA here is from genome assembly GCA_022701365.1 of Mycocentrospora acerina. NCBI lineage: Eukaryota > Fungi > Ascomycota > Dothideomycetes > Pleosporales > Mycocentrospora > Mycocentrospora acerina. The sequence continues at coordinate 472,450 of JAKUHH010000030.1, read as the reverse complement.
GTCGATTACGATTATCCGCGAGGTGCCCTTTACCGTCATCCAGTTCCCGCTGTGGGAGGCACTGAAGAAGCACCGACAGGCTCAGACGGGGCGCGGGCAGATTTCCGGTGTCGAGGGAGGGTTGTTGGGCAGTGTTGCTGGGGCGGTGGCGGCGGGCATCACGACGCCGTTGGATGTGTTGAAGACGCGGATGATGCTGGCCAGGGAGAAGCAGCCCATGTTCACCATGCTGTCGTCCATTTTGAAGGAGAGCGGGCCACGAGCGTTTTTCGCGGGGATAGGGCCAAGGGTAGGGTGGATCAGCGTTGGTGGGGCGATATTCCTGGGGAGTTATCAGTGGGCGAGCAATGCGCTGGGGGGAGGGTTGAGAGTGTGAATGTATGAATATATTGAAGGATCAAGGTATGACTATGAAGATGAAAGGATCAAGGTATGACTGTGGAGATCAAAATATCAAGATATGACTATATAGATGATTCAATGCATGATTGTGTAGATGTATCAATGAATGAATATACTCTTGTGTGAGTACATGTAAATATGTAGACACAAGGAGAGTTATAGTGTGAGGCCAAGCAAAGTTGAGCAGGGAGTGCATTCATTCGATTGGTGCCGTGCAAGGCAGGGCAAGACAAGACAAGGCAAGACAGGGCAAGACAGGGCAAGACAGGACAAGACAAAGCAGGGCAAGACAAGACAAGACAAGACAAGACAAAGCAGGGCAAGACAAGACAAGACAAGACAAGGCAAGGCAACAGGTCGGTGCAATGCTGGACTGACCCCCCCAATAGCCGCCGGGCACTATGGCAGGTGCCGCATGCGCCAGTCCGGGCCATGCCTGCGAGCGTGCATCGAGTCGACCCCACCGAACGGGCGTTCCACGGTGGCGGGAGAAGGGCCTGGGGGAGCGTGAGGAGTGAAGCCCTTAGCCAGCAGCCTCTACGCAAGGCTGCAAGGGGCTCGTGGACGACGTTGGACTGGCATGCCGCGCAAAGCCGTTGGATCTGCACTGCAGCGCTGGGCAACAACCGTCGCCCCCGCGGCTAGTCGTCGTGCAAGCACTTGGCCGTGTGCGTTAGCGGCGTGTGGAGAGGATCCAGCTGCGCGGCCAGGCAGGCCAGGGCAGGCCAGGCAAGGCGGGCCAGGGCGCCCGACGGCCTGCTCCTCTCGCTCTGGCGGCAGTCCACCTCGGCCCTCTCTCTCCCTCTCTCCCACTCCTCCAGCGTGCCGGCAGAGCGCATAGCCAACTAACGGGGCATGGGACGCAACGCGACGCGGAAGCGCATCTCGTACGGTATGGCCGCACCACTCCACTCCACTCCACGCCTGTGCACAGCTGCGCATGGACACGCATACACGCACAGCTGTGTGTATGCGTGCAGACATGCGTAGACGTGTGTGGATATGCGCAGACATGTACCGGCATGCATCCATGTGTACAGACATGCACAGACATGTACACACACGCCTCGACATGACCAGCCACTGACAACCACCCCCCGCAGTGCTGCCGCTGGCAAACTCGGCCGGAGGCCATCGCCTAGGCGTCAATGGCCTGGCCGTCGACGCCGCAAACTCGATCCTCTACTCGGGCGGCCGCGACGGCGTGATATGCGCCTGGGACCTGCACCTCGACCTCGCCCGCGCCGACGCCGACGACCGCGACCCCTTTGCCGACTCCAACGCCACCAACTACAAGCCGCCGGCGACGCAGTTCCGCCAGCAGGTCCAGGCCCACACGCACTGGATCAACGACATTGCCCTCGTCCAGGCCAGCACCGCCCTCGTCTCCGCCTCGTCCGACATCACCGTCAAGCTCTGGCGCCCCGCCGCCCACGACCCGCTGCCCCCGCAGACCATTGGCCTGCACACCGACTACATCAAGCGCGTCGCCTCGCCCGGCGCCCACGAGAACTGGGTCGCCTCGGGCGGCCTCGACCGCAAGATCAGCCTGTGGGACCTCAATGGCGCCGGCAGGAAGCTCGACATTGCCGTCGGCGACGACGAGACCACGGCAAAGGGCTCCGTCTACGCCCTCGCCGCCACCCCCACCATCATTGCCAGCGGCGGGCCCGAGAGCATCGTGCGCGTCTGGGATGCCCGCACCGGCAAGCGCGTCACCAAGTTTGTCGGCCACACGGACAATGTGCGCGACATCCTCGTCGCCGAGGACGGCGACACCATCCTGACCGCCTCGTCGGACCAGACGGTCAAGGTGTGGTCCATGACGGCGGGGCGCTGCATGTACACCCTTACCATGCACAACGACAGCGTCTGGTCACTCTACTCGGACAGCCCCCAGCTGTCCGTCTTCTACTCGTCCGACCGCTCCGGCATCGTCGCCAAGAGCGACGTGCGCTACTGCGCTGAAATGGACGAGGGCCAGTCCGTCGCCGTGTGCCAAGAACACGAGGGCGTCAACAAGATTGTCTCGGCCGGCGACTGGGTCTGGACAGCCACCTCCAGCTCGAGCATCAACAGGTGGAATGACGTGGATACGACGGGCGAGGTCGAGTTGCCAGACTCCTACAAGTGGCACCGCAACAACGTATCCACTTCCCGCGCGCGATACCCTTCCCCTCCGTCCGGCAGTCCCAAGGGCAACGTCGCAACTCCCAAGATCCCTTTCAAGGCTCTCCTGCGCATGTCCAACACGGCGCCCTTTCCACAACTTTTTTCCACAAAAGACCCAGAGACTTCCTCGACTGTCCCCACCGTCAACGGCACGCGCAAACCAAACGAAGCACAGCTCGTGACAGACCACGTCGTCTTTGAGCCATGTAGAAACTTGCCCGACTTTACCATTGAAGGCCAGAACGGTCTGATCAAGCATCACTTGCTGAATGACCGTCGGAGAGTGCTGACCCTAGACACTGCAGGTGAAGTCATGCTGTGGGACCTTTTGCAGGTGAGTTGCCTTCTCTTGGTGCCAGCCTCATGCTAATCCAAGCCCAGTGTGTCCCCATCAAGTCATACGGCAAGACCCATCTCGAAAACGTTATTCCCGAAGTGAACACGCGTGAAACCGTCGCTCACTGGTGCGCCGTCGACACGAGAATAGGAACTTTGACTTGCGTGCTTGAAGAGAACTACTGTTTCGACGCCGAAATGTATGCTGATGAGCTGCAATTGGAGGAGGAAATCGACTTCCGCGAAGACCATCGAAGTATGCCCACCCGTTTTTGTACATGGCTTTTCAAATCATTTGCTAAATTCCTTTGCAGTCAACCTTGGCAAATGGATCTTGCGGTACCTGTTCTCCAACCTCATTGATGAGGAGATCAAACGAGACGAGATCTTCCGAGCAGAGTTCCTGACGCAAAAAGAGAAAGAGAATGTTATCAGCAGACCTACCAACATTGAGCTTCCCAAGGCGAATATCAACGGCTGGGGCGACGTTACCCCAGGACCTGGGACAAACTCTACCATCAAAGCCAACAACGGCTTTCACTTGCCACACACGCCTGGGCTGGCGATAGGGCTAGCGACTCCCATGCTTCCACCACAAAGTGCAGGTCGCAATTCTACATCGAATGCCTTTCTTACTCCAACTGCTGAAGAAACCACACAAGAGACGCAGCGCAATTCCATCGACTACTTTGGCAACGGAGCATCGTTGACAACTAATGGAAACGGAAAGCCCGCTGCAGACAGCGCGACGGAAACCAAGGAAGAGACATTGCAACTGCCTACCGAGCCAGACACGCCGGTGAAGAAGGGCAAGGGCATGTTTGGCAAGAAGTTCAACATGTCATTCAACATGAAGAAGTTTAGCACAGGAACCGCAATAGCCGAGACGCCCAAGCCTGCAGTCGTGGATGAAAAGGCAGAAGACAGTGATTCCAGATCAACCAAAACAAACGAAAAAACCTTCGAGGACAACTTTTTGGGTAGCATCCAGCGGATACGACAAGGCTACGAAGAGCAGTGGACTGTGGGAATGACAAAGCTTGAGTCTCAAATTGCGCCCAGTCTGCCAAATGATACACCAGTGTTGAAGCCACCTGCCTCGACAACCATTTTGATCCAGGAGGATCGGCCAGACTCTGGAGGCGTTGCAGATCTTTTTGAAGGCACAGTTGGATCTTTGGGTCAACAGGCTGATTTGATTGAAAAGGCCGCTCCAATGTGGCTTGCCGAGGTCTTATTGAGGGTACATATATCTATTTTTAACATGTTTGAATATACACTAACAGTGGTGATTATAGAACCAACTCCCGATCAAAGATATTGTCAAGGTCTCTTTCATTCTCGAGCCATACCAGAATCTTCTCCCTGCCATATCATCAGACGGGTATGTATCACCACTTTCCTATTCAACCTAAACTGCCCAACAATACTAACATCCCAAAGCAACAACCGTCTCAACGCAAACCGCATGCTGCGCGCACGCAAGATCGTAGGCTACGTAGCCGAGCGCATCGAAGCACCTCCAAAGGAGCCCGAGAGCGAAGAGTCTGCACTGAAGCCAGAAGAGTATCTAGAATTATACTGCAACGGCCAGGTACGCCTTTTCCTTTCCCTTCTCACATCTCGACATCACACACATTCTAACAATCCCCCTCAGCTCATTTCCCCAACAATGACTCTCGCCTCAATCCGCGCGCACATCTGGCGCGGCGGCGGCGACGTGGTCCTGCACTACAAAGCCAACGGGCGCAAGGAAATCAAAACCACACCATATCCCGGACCGCAGGCTGGATTTGCCGGCCACACTGGACTTTCCGGGCTGTCAAGCCCCGGGAGTAGCAATGTGAGCGAGGGGAAGCCAAGTAGCGACGCGGGGAGGAGTCAGAATTCCTAGTCATATGTGTAGTGTATGTGTGGTGGTGGTGATGTTTCTTCGAGGGACTTTGCATGAAGGGTTTGAATTTTTTCTTCATTATTTCAACGCTCTTCGTTTCCATCTTGGGGGGGGGGGGGGGGGGGGG